>JAUMHB010076011.1:0-10036 GCA_032359685.1 Pittosporum tobira | reverse complement strand
TAATTAAATATAAATTAAAAAGGGATCGGCTAAATTATTTAGTGGTGTATCGATCATCTTTAAAAAAATATAAAAAAAAAAATTGTTTAATACGGAGTACATACTTGCATATGCTCTTAACATTTGCAGCGTTAGATCGACAATTGAAAGGTACAAGAAAGCGTGTGCTGATTCCTCAAATGCAGGATCAGTTTCTGAAGCTAATACTCAGGTATCAACTTTGGTGGTTATTCTAAAATTCACTCAATTATTAATTTATTATCCTACATTCACTTCAGAAAATGAGTTTTATATCTAAAATTTATAAATTTTAAGAATATATTTTATTTACCCTTAAATATAATTATTACTTAGTTAATGTGCTTGCATGTGTGATATGTAGTGAAATTAAAGAATAAGCACATTATGTTATTTTATAATGTTGTTATTGAAAAACAAATTTCTTGAATTAAATTGACTGAACATTATAAATACTGTTATCACCTAAATCATCATTTTTAGAAGTTAGCCATGTGAAATTGAGGTTAAATACATAAAAACAAATATAGCTGCATTAATATTGATATTTTAACACTATATTTACATGCATGTTTACTGATACAGTTCTACCAGCAAGAAGCCTCGAAGTTGCGGCGTGAAATCAAGAGTATACAAAATTCAAACAGGTATATATATGCCCCAAACAATCTGTATATACGAAAAGACGTACAATTTCAGCATGAGATTCACAAATTGTCGTTCTTAGGAACATTGTGGGTGAGGGTCTCGAGTCTCTGAACTACAAGGAACTTAAGAATCTTGAGGGCAGATTGGACAAAGCACTTAGTAAAATTTGGTCAAAGAAGGTATAACATATTTCTTTGTTAGAAACTTTGACTACATAACTTGCGTCATATTTAGCAACTCAATTTTAAGTTTTAGAATTGGAATGGGAAGTATGTTTGCAATTTCATTAAGTTGAGATTTAGTTTAAAATTATGTCGCAATACCAATTTCAAGGCTTGAAATTGAGCTGTCAAATATAACTTGAGCAAATTTCAAATAGGGTTCTTATTTTTCTTGTGGAATTGTAAATATTGCTTATATTCTGTACTAATATTTTTGAATCTTCTACCAGAATGAACTATTATTTGCTGAAATCGAATTCATGCAAAAGAGGGTAACTTGCACTATACTCAGTGTTTCACTAACAATTAAAAGCAGGATCTTGCGAACATGATTATTAACATAAAATGCACAACTTCGTGGTGTAGGAGATGGAGCTGCAGCATGCTAACATGTATCTACGAGCAAAGGTCTTCTTCTCCTTCTCCCTACTTATAACAATAATACACTATCCCTAATCCAAAATTAAATACTAAAATTATAGATAAGTTTCTATTTTGGTAGAACAACATGATATTTTTAATTTATCATTTCATTATAAGTAGATATGAAAATTTTCACCATCCCTAAAAGCAAATTGTTTTAAAAATAATTTTTTTTTATGTAAAAATTATAATAAACTGTTGTTTCTTTAAGAAATCCTTATTTTTGGAATGGAAGAGTGTTAAAATATACAAAAATGGTGTTGTTGGTGGTTAGTCACACTTAAGTAATGTAAGTAGTATGCTGGATGTGTATATATGATGCAGATATCTGAGAACGAGAGAGCACAGCAGCAAATGAATTTGATGCCAGCCGGAGGATCTGATCATCAATACCAGCATACTGCTATGGCTAGTACTTCTCAGCATTATGATCATAACGCTTATCATAGTAACTTCCTTCCTGATAACCTGCTAGAACTACAACAATCTAATCATCATTACACCTCTCACCAAGATCAAACACCCCTCCAACTTGTGTAAGATTCTACATCTTCTCCACCAGTTTTACATACATATGTGTGTGGGGGACCGATCGATCCATAGCCGGATCATTTTTCAGCCAACCAAATGTAATTCATCTGTAGTTGTTTCTTGAACTATAAATAATTGAAGTGTTGACGACGGGCCGTCAATAAACTAGATGGACAACTACAAGAGACGAGTTGATTGCAGATTGGCTGAGTCCCCATATGTATATAAGAGACACAATTGTTGCCTCATATTTTCGTAGAAGAATATAGCCCGCTTCTTAATTGTGTCAAACATGTAGACGTTAGGAGAAGAATCCAGGAAGAAATGAAAATTAAGTGTTTGACTCAAATTAATCATGTTAATTTTGCACTAGTTGTTCCAATTTTCTTATAAAAAATTGTTACATTTTCTGTACTTTAATTATTTTCTTATACTAGTTTTAATTTATTTTGTTAATTTAATTTAGTTTTAATAGCTAATATTGGTGCACGCTTCATCATCCTTTCGATCATGCACGTAGGTCATTTGTTGTATGAATTTCAGAAGTTCTATGGTTATGTACTCATGTTACATCAATCCTCATTTGCATTTTGCATAATAAATATATATACTTCTTACCCACAAGACGCGAAATTACAAGAAATTTTTTTTTTTCTTCAACCATTGATAATTAAGAACTTAGAAGTCAAGTTTCATTCAAATTAATTAATCCTTTTTATTTTGTAAGAATATTTCTTGAATTCAATTAGACACTAATGTAAATGAACCATGACTATGTAATCCAATCCCTAATAGATCGACTCCAAAATAGCATATCTAAAGTATATATAAGAAGGCCTATAGACACCACAATTGTAAAATTTGCACCTTATAAATTTATATTAGTTCGAATAAGTATTATATTTGGTTATTTACTAAAATTGTCCTTTGAGGGGGAAGGATATATATAGGCTTTTAATTTAAAGAGAACGAAATCGATTATACTGTTAAATATGTGTACTTAATAAAGTAATATTACTACCGCTTTTATTTTTGAAAAGTCAACTTTTTATATTCAAATTTAAATTAACATGCAATTTTTTTAAAAACATATTCTTATAATTAATATTTTTTAAATTTTTTATTAATTGTAATCGAAGAGAATCATTTAATTTTAAATCTAAAAATTTAAAATTTTATAATACTTTTATATTGGAGTATATAATATTATTCACAATTAAAAGTATAGTCAAAATTAAATAAATGTTTGGGTGTTAGATAAAAAGAACAGGATTCTATGTGTATTATATTAAACATTCTAAATTATACACAATATGAATAGAGTACTACTTTTTTAAATCAAAAACATAAAAATAATAATAAATAAAATAAATTTGGTATTTTATTACTAATATAATTAATGAAGCCAATTATCAGCTATATTATAATGAAAAAAATGTAGTGTGAAATCTAATTATCGATCAATTATTCAACCATTGTTCATAATTAAGCTTGAATGCTATTTCCTATTTTACTATGTGCGTAATTGTCTATTTTCTTTCTTTCGTATCTGGTGTGAAATCTAATTATCAATTATTTCATATAACGAACTTGTTCGTATAATTTACTACATGAATTTATTTTGCTTTTATGGATAATTACATTTACTCTTTAAAGTAAATGGAAAACATATACTTGTTAAAATTTTAGTATCTTCCAATCTCTCAAAGCTTTATGCTATCCAAAGTTGTTGCCTTTAGAATTTATTAAAAGGAATAATAATATTTTGAAAAGGAAGAAATTGTCATACGCTATTTATTCATATAAAGGTACTGGTTGGATTTCAATAAGAAAAATTACTCAAGGGCTAATTAATTAAGCAATAACCTTCAAAAGTATTAAGCTTTTTCTTTCCTTCTAAAATGCATTTTAAGTTAATTATGCACAACATATTTAAACAATAAAATCATGTAAGAAAAAATTAGTTTGGTAGTCACACAATTAATTTTATCGAGCAACACTAGGAGAGAGCATGATGCGTGTTAGTGTGGGCTTAAGTCATACTCGCACCCAAAATTATAGTGTGGGTTTAAAGAGTCTTAGCAACCAAACTCAACTCATTACTTACAGATTGGTGTAGATTTTATTGATATGGGTTTGGTGTGTATTATGTGTTCATTAATATAACCAAATTGTCGATACATTTGACAACTCATGCAAAACTATAATTTATGATATTATACTTTGTTTAAGTTTCGTTATATCATTTATCTTATTAAACTTGCAAGTTTCAGTGTCTTATAATTAAACCATACAATCATTAACGTCGGAGTGAAGTAAAACTCTATTTAATTAATTAAACAAATAAAATACATAACTTTCAAAATAAAATGTATTTATCATGACTATCAGACTTTTCACAATTATACTAAACATTTAAAACAAACTCACAAGAAATTGGGAGAGAATCAATTATAGAGAAACTAAGATAATATTTAATTTTTTAAGACAGAAAAAAAAAATTAAATTTTTATCAATAATGTCAACAAGTACACAAATATATATAGACATAAAATTATTCACACGCATAATATATGTATATATAACCACTATTTGTACGAGTGCGAATTTATTAGTGTGAATTTGATTCAAACCCACGGGGTTTTTATTTTCTTTACCACGCCCAAACAATCACGTTCAGATTTGGTTGCATCTGTAAAAATCATGAAGAATCTATATGACATGCACTTTTCACCAATTGAATACTTCTCAAAAAATTTAATTGATTATGTAAACAAGACCCCGAAGGATGATTTAAAAATTCATTATGGACACATAAGCAAAAATGCACAAGCCAGACATTTAAAAAGTGTATATATTGAGGTAATGTAGTAGTAGAAAACTGACCAGAATGGCTTTACAAATACATTTTCTGCTATATTTGTGAGCCAAACGTCTGTTGAAGGTCAACTATCTAACTCCCTAAGGTATTGTAGGGTACCTTCATCTATTACATATTTATATGTTTCTGGACCAGGAATAACACCCTCGTATTATACAAGCTTTGCATGAGCAGAGACTGAAGGTATCATAAACCTTCTTCCCTCTGGTTTAACTCCCAAAATGTAATATCAGAGTGAAAGAACTTTGTCCTCTTCACTCCACGATTCTACATTTCCTAAAAAATTCGTTTGCGAAATTTACATGTCTAGTCCATAAATTTCGTAACTCGGGAACCCCAATCTTGAGCCATGGCTTTGCCGGTCCACTGAAATGTATAACAGCTGCAGCTTCCAGTGTCTCTAGGCTAACTTGAGGAAATCGATAGCCTAAACCTGCCACATGCCATGACGGATCGACCTGATGCACAAGACCATCGAATGCAATCAAGGCTGGAGGAAGTGCTCCAGGACTCCATAATGCCAACCCAGAGTTGAGGTTCTGCCAAACAAATTAAGAGAGGGTTACCACCCAAGTATGGAGGTTCTATCCTGATACCAAAAAATAGAGGTATTGAAGAAGAAATTATGGAAAAATCAAAGAACATTTTGAAGTGCAAATTTTCTTTTACGGTGGAGTGCAATTGGAGAAATTTGGGATGCCAATATCATTTCCCTTAATAGGCAGATAACAAAATATTTTGGACTTGTATACTTCAGAAGGTGATAATTTTAATTTTTTTCAAATCAAGCCACTTTTATGTATTGGTTTTTCAGTAAGTTTCAGTGACATGTTTTCAAGTTGAAGAGAAGGTACACAAAAGATATGCTAAATAAAGTATACAGAATAACTTATTTAGTCCCTTCACCGCTAAAAAATCTAAGAAAAAATTACATATACCAAGTATACAGAATATACTACTTACAAACTTGAGCCATCGATGATACGTTGTGGTGATATTGGACTTCCTCCAAGCTTGAAGATCAAAGACATTCATCCCGTACAACCATCCACAGCGGTCATAATCCAAGTTTGATGATATAAATGGGTCGGAAAAATTGAAGTAGTCCTTGTATTTCCTTCCTGGGCAACAGTCAAGCCCACAGCCTGAGTTGACAACTGCACCAACAATCTTTCCATTGAGATCTAATTGCCAGAGAGATGATAAGTCATGTTGTACTACAATATCATCGTCCAAGAAAACAATCTTGTTCAGATTTGGAAACAGCTGAGCCCATGAAAATCAGACAATACATTAATCTACAGTGAAAAATTCATATTCTCAAGCATCTCAATGATTGGTCAAATATATTTTGAGAAATTTAACAATTATGAATTACCTCAGGGAGATATATACGGAGATGATTCAAAAGGGAAATACAGCTTGGGCTTAGAGCATCTAGATTTCTTTGATGATCTCCCCCAGAGTTGAAGTCTTCCTCCTTCAAATTTGCATATCTATGGCTCCAAATCTGGCGATGAATCTCTAACATCTCCTTAACCCCAAAATTCACTTCGTGAGACCAATCATACTGATGTAATCCTTTGACTTCTATAACGGCTGAGTTAATGGAGTTTGTTGCAAACCATGCATGCATTGGGGTGTAAGTTTTTTTATCTGTGACTACATGGAACACCAATTTCTCTGGGTCGGTAGAGCTTTTGATGGTAGAAGTGATGACAACAGAGGCAGCAAATATATTGTCGGTTAGGAGAACAATATGATGGAGTGAAGGGTCAGTGAGTCGGGAAACATATTCGGGCAAAGGTAAGCGAGAACGCGCTAGGGCATTTACAGCATACTCTTCAGCCAACTTGAGGTAAAGGCAATGCAGGCTTTTGGGCACACCATGTGAAGCTACATGCCAGTAGATGGACTCACTCATCCTGGCTGATTGGACTTTCCGCTCCATATTCAGAATCTGTATAAAGCAGAAGATTACTCTCACGTCCTTTATAGGATTAGCAGTTCATACTGCAATTATAAAAACGTGACTCGATGTACTGCAAATGCCTATATATTTACCTCTGCAAATGCCACTTTTGCTATAAACTCAAGGAAAGCAGGATTAAGTGATTTCCTGTCCTGGATTAAACATGATAAATCAAAGGAACGCACACAACTTAATTTTACATGATCAGCCTATTAAATTGCTTTCCCTCTTATTTGATTTTGTTTCACCAGGAACTGGAGGAGTGTTTTCTCACATCTACATCAAAAGGCCCACTTTCCTAGAAGTTAACTTTTTAGGTAGAAGATTATCTAACAAAACATCAAACATGTTTGAATTTCAGTTTTAGTAAATATAATTATATTTTCATTCCAAAATATAGTTTCTTACTCAACTTAACATGCTTGATTTTTACTATTTCAACAAAGCAAAAGTGATGGTGATGGTAATAACAAACGCTCAACGTTTATCACGTTGAACAATAGCATTAACTCCAACATGTTAAATCAGATGAGTAGGAGCCAACCCCATGTGGGTTAACCCTAGAAGTGAGCACCATTGGACCATCATCAGTGGTAGCCTTGTGGGCAACCATAGGCCAGTGCTGCTCTACACGGAAAGAAAAAACACGAGCCAAAAGCAATAAAAGGCACGAAAAGAAGTTGAAAAATGAGAAGTAGGAGCAGCCGATTCTGGTTACCATTGCCTTGGTCTTGAAAGCGAAGGCCTTGATGTCTTGTCTACTTGAAGTCATATCCTTCACTAGATCATTGAATGACTCTGGAGAAACCCCTACTATTCCTTTTCCCACTTCATCCTCATTGCTTGCTTCCATTAGTGCCCTCGTCAGCTCTTCTCTCAGCTGCATTAGTGCAACACCACCACACCCCATGCCAACAGATAAAACAGTCAATCATGGCCACTCGAATTTTTGTCAAAGACTTGTTGGCATTTCACTACAAATTTCTTACATCATCATGTCACAATACTAGTGGAGCCTAACTATTGAAAGTGATGGTAATTCACATTCCAAGTTAGAAAATCGGTTGTTTTCAAGATGGTAGATTCATTAAAATATAAAAAATAACTAAAGAAAGATGAAGTAAATTCAAAACATATGGGCACGAATTCTGAAGGAGTTAAGGGTATGGCAGGGTACCAGAACAAGAAGTGGTTATGGTTATGGTACAAAGGAAAGATGCGCATTTAAGCTTTAAATAGTGAAAAAAGTAGAGACATAAAGTCCCAAAAATTCTGGCCTCTCAAATTTAGTTACAAAATCTTAAGAAATGGGGAGTTGCTAAAAAAATTAAAAAAATTCATCATTAAGCAATACAAATCTATACGGCTGTACCTCATACTCCTTCAGTATATGTTGGTGGAAATGTCAATATTTTTGGTGAAAATAAAATGTTCCAAAAAATAATTCAACTTAAAAATTTCTTCTTAGCCTAATAAGTAGTAAGTACTGGAAAAGGAAACCCAGTGTCTCACAAAAAATAAATCGGTTGAATGTGGCGTAGCCTAAACAATTAATTAACAATAAAACGATGTGATTATGGAGTTCCATTAGCAGACCCGTTTTAATCGCAATCCAAAGTCCAACACCATCCATTAAGACGGAAAATAAATGGAATAATACATAGGAACTATTAACCATTTATGCTGCACCTGCTGGTCCCATATCAAAATAGAATTTCCAACATCAAAATGTCCAAAACTTCAATTAATTTCCGGAGGGTAATTTGGTCTTAAGGTAACACTACTTACCGAAGATGGCTCACTCCCTCCGAAAAGCTTCAGCCCCACACAATCTGCATGATTACAAATATACCCACGAAAACCCCGTAAATTACCTCCATTAAACAAGAATTAAATGCAGTCAAGAAAGATAAAATAGAATTTATTACCGAGAGAAGAGGAGCAAATGGCGGCCGATTCAAGAACGAGATATGCAACTCTGACGAACAGAAAGGGCAAAACAATCGCGAGCATTAACACAACCGGTAGCACCAGTACCCGGTAAGAAATCCGGCGATTGGCCGGCGGTGCTCCTTTACCAAGCCAGGCAGCGTTGCTGGATATAGTCAGTCTCCTAATTCCGGTGGTGGATATATAAAACTTCATAACTCCGTCTCTCTACTCTAATCCGAGCTTCTAGTCTCATCTCAATTTGAGATCTGTGCTAATTCACTCCACATCCACTCAACTGTTCTGTCCGTACACACACGTGCCTATATGTTGAGGGTTACTAAAAAAGGATAAATGTGATCAAGCTCCGAGCTTTTTAAGTAGAAACCATCAGGCATTCAGGTGTGGCGTTAAGAGAGAGAGGACGATGATTGGGGCGAAAAAAGCCAAAACCAATGCCGCGTTAAAAGCCCGCGGGAAATAGATGATCTGTCCCCTCCCCCAGAACCAGCAGTACAAAACATATATACCCCATTGGTCCGCTGCCACTAGAATGTGAATTTTTATTATTTTTATGTGCTTAAGATATACTAAATGAATATATTAAGGAAATTATTATTTTATTTGTTTTAAATTAAACTTTTTTTTTCTATTAAATTCAAAAAATAATATATAAATTTAAATTTGTTCAAATTTACAAGTTCAAAATTTTCTGTTATAATTTTTTTATATAGTTTATAATATTTGTATTGATTTTAATATCAATTAAAATAAAATAAATTTATTATAAATTTATAAATATATTATATTAAAGCATAAAAAATCTCTAATTTTAAAACATTCGATAAATTATAAGTTTATTATACTTTTCTTTCAGAGTCGTTCACCTGTGATTGCAAAGTTCTGAAAAGAAAGTAAGCAATGTAACTTAGAAGGTAATTACAACAAAATCACAATACGCTCTTAAATATCCTTCAGGCGCGAAATTATTATGCTAAATTTTAATCTAATGTCAGTATTATTACTTGAAGATTTAATTCAAATTAATATTTAAGTCAGAAACCAATTCTTCAAAATACACTTTCTATGTTTTAAAATTAGAGGTATTATTTAAATTTTAACTTTTTTTCTAAAATTTTAGAATTCAAAATTAACATAGGTGCATTTAAGTTCTGAAAACAATAAGTAGATAAAATATGATAATTAATAAATTTTTTTAGTTAATTCATAAACTTTAATATAAATTTATTTATTTAAGGAGTATAATTCTTTGAGCCTGTCGAGACTGTCCATGAGAAAATTTAGTAGCCTTTATGCTCCGCAATCTGTTCAAATTGGGGTATGTATAGGAGCTCGTTTCCTCTTAATTAAGGTTTTAAGTTCAAATTTTACAAATAAAAATAATAATATTGT
>JAUMHB010075989.1:0-12656 GCA_032359685.1 Pittosporum tobira | reverse complement strand
AATAAAATATAATATAATAAATAATATAATTAAAAGAAAAATAAATATTTTTATTTTTTAAATTAAATATTTAAACTCTCAAACAATACACTTTGTATTGTTTTATGTACAATGAATGTGCACATACATTTTCTTTTCAAAAAAATAATATATAAACACAAGAAGCCAATTAAGAGATTGGTTAATTAATTAAATAAAAGATTGATCAGAAACAAAGCAATGCACGACTTTCTTTGCCTCGTGTTCCTCCCGTTTCACCAAAGACAAATTTATTAATTTCCTTTATTTATACTACTACTATAATTAAAACCCTAGTTCCCATGTAATTATTCTCTTATCGAACTCTTCCCTTTCTTTGAACAATTTGAAGCAGTCAATTTCGATGTTTGAGAGCGCACCTTTCTTTGTTGCTTCTTCCACCTTTTTGTTTATTGTGTACGGTAAAGCCAGACACCATTAACGTCCAACCGTGTATAACCATGTTCTGTCACAAACCATGTTAAGTTCATGATGTTCGAAAAAAAAAAATAAAAAAATAAAAACACCATAAGACTCCAGGCAGAAGTGTAAAATGGACAAACTATTCCAATTCAGATTCGGCCTCTCTCGATTAAAAGTATGAGTTGAACTCAGACTCTAAATATTAAAAGAACATGAACACTTTTTAAATCACGGTTGGTTGATTAATGAGACATTTTCAGTTTTTTTTTTTTTTTTTCTATTATATTTGGAACAACTTGTCCAAAAAATTTAAATTAAAAGGATTCGATTTGTCACTATGTTACTCCATTAAACGAGCCTAATTGATTTTTTAATGTTCAATAAATTATAAAAATTAAATTTAAATAAATTAATAATCAATTGAATTCAACTCGATTATACACCCATCTCTAACTCACTTTAGGACGGAAGGAAGTATTTTATACTCCCGTGTGTGCGCGTGTGTTTTATTATTAACTATAAAGTGAGAGAAATCCAAGGGTTTGGGAAGTCAAATTAGGAATGGAGAGACAATGTTGATTGAGAAAATGTATGTGCACATTCATTGTACACCCATTGTACATAAAACAATATTCTTTCAATGGGTGAAAATTTTAAAATTTAATTAGTTTCCGAGGCTTTTGTGTTTCTTTTGTCAAAAAGTTGGCGCTGTATATTTGGAGACTCACGTGAGATGCTCTGGCTGTTAATTACAGTACATAGGTGTTGCCATTTATTTCGAAGTCCAGTTTTTTCACAATGAGATATTGCAAATTAAAATATGAGAATATTTTAATTAATTTATTAGTTTGAATTAGTGTTTTAAAAATTAATAAATGAATCTAAGTGACAAAGAGAGAGATCAACGATTAAATAGACATGTACGAATATTAATTTGAGATAAGCGAAAATTATTTGAATTTAAATATCTGATTAAAATATAAAAGTTATAGAATTATCTGAGATTTAATTGAAATTACATATTAATTTTTAAAACAAAGCTCATAACACATTCCGACGCGAAATACATGTCATTTTCATTGGCATAAATATCTTCCATCAATCTTTTGATTAATAGCACAGCTGTGCCTTGTCATTATCAAGTATTATCGGACCATAATTATTATCCAGATAAAACTTGTATGAGATTCCTTGATCGTTTGAGTGACACCAAGTTAAAATGTCATATATATATATATAGAGGATTACATTCACCTAATAAAATGTCATAATATGTCTATACAAGATCACATCTCAGAAGATTGTGATACAATAATATTCCTCTGCATATAAGATATATATGATTCTTTACTAGCGTTCTTAAAAATATGTAATACTTTATATTTTCGACAACAAAAATATTTGATACCTCAACTGAATATTCATATTCTTAAGAAAAGATAAAGCTGAACTGTAATATTCTTCCCAGAGGATTAACTAATGGAACCATGCGTCATCATGTGTCTGCACCATTTAATTTTACGGAAGACAGAAATTTGAGTTAAAAAATTAATATTTGTTTTCTTTCTAAAATTATGCAAGCGCATAAAGATGATTACGCAATGAGGTCACGGTAAATACAACTACATGCATTGTATCTTGAAAAGTTGCAGAATCAATATTTTTAGACAAAACGATTATTTTGTTAAAAATATTTTACAAAATAACATCATTTTATTAAAAAAATATATCATCATAGGAGTATTTGACTTGCCACTTCACCATCATTTGAGAAAGTATATTGATATGATCCCTACAGGCGTATTAGCCAAAGGCAATTAACATAATATGAGCACAGTAGTCGACTAGTCTTTAATCTTTTCTAAGGTGGTTAAGACGTGCATTGTTAAGTAGGATTCAACTCAAAACCCTTCATTAACTGTTGAGGTGGATCCAACAAAAAAAAGAGAAAATAAATTACGTAAATACATATAAATTATTATTATCATCATCAACAACCAAGCAAAAAACAGTTGATAAACTAAAGGCATTTGCTACCTTATCGTAGTAATGGCAGACCCGCCATGTTTGTTGGTAATGCCCTAGATACAATTATTTAGTGAGGATGACATGGGTAACACTAAATATGATGTTCTAAAAATTAATGCGGTAGACAAATTCGGTCAAAAAATTTAGTATTTCAGGTTTTAAATAAGATTAATCGTGTTAGGCAGCAACTTAAGCATCTAATTAAAGCAGGACATTCAAAGAACACTTACCGCCTAAACGAATAGTAATTAAGTCTAAATACAAATTTTTAAAACACGGTTAAATTCTAATAATCTACTTACTTCTTCTTCCGTCCGAGTCTGAGCGTCGTTTTATATTTTTGTTTATGCTGGTGGGTAATGATGGTTGCCCTACATGCATACAACTATACTAGCGACCATCACGAGTAATTAAAGATTTCTAATAAACAAATATGGTTCTTTTATCCCAATTTGAGTATCCGTTTATTTAAAAACTTGAAACATTTTATCAACTTTATATTTATCAGCTTCCTTGAGGATGGGGGTATGGAATTGAATCATACAAGTGTGAAGTAGGGCCGACATAATGCAGTGTCTGGTGATCGAGCACTGCATATCCCTTGATGCATGCCCCACAGTTGGCTCTTTTACTAGACCATTATAGCAACCCACCAGGACCACATCCTCCACTTCTTCCTATATATAAACTACCCTTAATTCTCTTTCCCTTCAATTTAATTCCATTCCAGTTCTCAGAAAATTAAACAATTCTTTCTCTGTCTCTCACTACTCAAAGAAAAGCATACATATATATCAATTCAGATCATGAAGATGATGAGCACAAGTGGAGCCGCCATGGGAGGAGGATCAAAGAGAAGGATTGCAAGCAAAGGACTAGGCGGAGTCCTGAGACAACAAAGGGCTAGGCTCTATATCATTAAAAGATGTGTAGTCATGCTCCTGTGCTGGCATGAATGATTGATGACCGTTCAAGCAATTAGATCGAAATAATTAGAAGATTATGATTTCTCTCTTTCCTGTTTTTCTTTTTACCATCTTTTTCAAGTGTAAATATACTGTTTACTGATGAGGATGGCACTGGTTTGTAGTAGATATACGCAACAAGAAAGAGAGAGATCACAAAATTTTGTACCTGTTGCCCTAGCTAATGGCCCGCTACCTTCATGTACATTATTGGAGAGTTTTTGATTAGTTATGGAACTACTAACTTTTATTAATTTACTACAGTATATCCGTATTACTGTGTTTTTTTTCTCTTCAGTATTCTTCATCTTTCCTATGTTAATTATACCTGATTAAGTTTTGTGTTATGGTGATGATGATCACTGGTTTTGGTTGTGGTGCAACACACATTGATTAATTAGATTGGCCTTATCATGGTTTTAGGGTTTTAGTTAGAAAAATCTATTCTTGATAGGGTAACTAATTTTCTTTGCTCTTCCCAGTTGCCAAGAAGCACAAGGAAGTTGAAAGATCAATGGGCTCTAGTCAAACTCAATTCGATACGTACTCTATTGGAATATACTCCATGTTAGTTGATACATGATGACTTTTAGAGTACTTTTCTAATTTTCGGCCCCAATGATGATGATGAAATATTAAGATAATTAGTCTCATGGCAACTAGTTTCAGCTAGTCAATTTGTCTATTATTATGAAAAAAATTACAACAATTTTAAGATATAATTAGTATTATTCGAAATTAAACTTTGAATTAGAGATATTAAATTAAAATTTTAAATGTCAAAGGTAATTCCTGAGCAAAAGTACTATAAAAATATTTTATAGGGATAATGATGCAATGTTGTGCCACAAAGCATAATTGAGCTGAGTCTCTCACTTTTATAAGATTATTATAATATTTAATCCAACATGGCTTCACTATCTTTGCTAATTAGACCGTTTTCTTCTTAAAGCTAATACAGGTCCTAGCTATGAGTAGCTAAGCATGATTAATATTCCCAACTCTACTTCAATAAGCAGCCTAGTTTAGAAATTGGGCATTCTTAAATCAAACCCATCCCGTAGGCCCATTAATCATTTAAAGAGGTTTTGATAGCAACGGATTAACAACTAACATTACTTTGATACATCAAATTAGCCCAACGTTTTATTTATTAATTTTTCCATAAGCACCGGCCCCCTAACAAGGTAGTTGGTGTTACATGTAAGATCATTGTCGTTAAAGTAAAGTATTAATCATATGCAGACGAACCACGTGTTACAATTTCATTTGTCGGTTATGACATTTGCAAATTATGAGCGGCCAAAAACTGCTTAAAATCTGAGATAAGCTTTGTTATGATTTTCTTGTCCTTGACCAAACAACATGAAGACGTTTTAAAATGTCTCAAAACTGTCAAGAAATTAGTAGTTAAGTGTATGGTTAAACATCTTTCCCAAACAAAGCATAGACTGATTAGGTTGGGAATCTTGCTACTGTTTGTTTAGTCTTTTATCTCATAAATAATGTTATGAATCTCAAATTTGATGTTAATTGTGTTTATATAGATTAGTATTTGCAATTTTAATAAAACATAAATTTAGTTAACAACAAAGATTATAGAGAAAAATAATTTAAAATAAATAAAAATAATAATAATTTCTAATTAGATTCCAATATACTACTGTATAACCCAAACGTACAAAAGAATTATTTTACTACAAACAAAACAAGTATCGATAGTCGTGTACTTTCTATTTTACTAATAATTTTACCATAGAACCTATGCTATTATAAGTAGATACTCCGTAAATTATTGTCATGAATTTTACAATAAAATAGCTTAAGGAAAATGTATAATTTCTAGAGATTTATTTGATCAGATCTAGGGGGAAGCTCCTTTTTTCATATGACCAGAACTTTTAAAAGTTAGTACCCAACAGAAGAAGAAGAGGGGGAGGGGAAGAGGAGGAGGAGGAGGTTGGAAATAAATAAAAATAAAAAAACGAAAATATGTCAGTAATCCCTCGAGTATGTAACGTTGATGATGATGATGCCACTTGACAAAAGTCGTGCACAGTGCACACGAACACAAATAGGAGTACTTGTTTAGAAAAAGATCAAAGATTGGTGGGTCAAAGTGTCAGGGAGTGAAGAAGCTAAAGTCCGCAAGCTAAAATACTGTTGTCGGCCACATGAGATGTTGTTAGATTGGCCAAACAGTCCCCGGAGCGACATAACACAACACGTAACCCAATTGGTCAAATATATCATGGAGGCCAGCCAAGTTGCAGGCTTTTTAAATCACCCCCCCACGTGCACCTCCGCATCTTCAACCCCACCAGGCCACCACCATTACTCAGCCCTCGATTCTTTTCTTATCACTCAGCCCACCACTTTCACACATGACTCAGCTGATCTTGACAGTCGCCCTTGGTTTCATACTCGTATAAATATTTACTTCAAATTTTAATACTATATTTTTAATTTAATTATGAAAAAGGGATGTTAGGTATTAGTGGGTGAATTCTAAAAATTTGGGAGTCATTGTTGGGCTTATGTAGAGTAGTTTTTGTGGAGGTTGTTGCCTTTACATTCTCATTAAGATTTTTGAGGCATTGAGTGTGCCTTTATTCTTATGCTAATATTTTTATAAAATTAATTTTTTTAACAACTAAATTAATATTTCCACCTACAAATTTCACTTTTTAAGCAATGGACTACAAGTTTTGTCATTTTAACTTCAAATGTAGTACCTACAAGTGGAAATATCAATTTTCTTAGTAAAATATTAGTTTTATATTTTATACCCCATCTGTTCAAAAAAAAAAAAAAGTAAAATATATTTTTGAAATCCTAAAATCAAACTTTAAAACTATTGGTTTCAAATTAACATATATTCACCAAAATTTAGTCAATATAAACTTAAATGTTATAAATTATCTAAAAACGTTTTAGTCATTTAAATATTTATTATTTTAAATCATAATTAATCACATTAATTTTAAATTTTAAAATTTCATAAATTAAGATAAAATATGAAAACAATCTCTTTAAATTCCTTTTTTTTTTTTTTTTTTTTTTTTTGTGAACCGAGGGAATATTAGAATAAGGAAGGTCCAAGAAAGAGGGCCTAACAGAACTAGACTTCAGACTCTGTTAAGAAGATACCATGGCCTATATCTAGAAAGAAAACTCACAAAGGCACTTCTCCTGTTTCTTTTTGGCCCACCACCAAGGTTAAATTGCTACAGAGGTGGGCCTCAAGCAATCATCTGCCATATGAATGAGCAAAACACTATTATCTCCTATAGCAACAAAACAAGGCCCAGTGTCCTGTCGAGCCATTTTCAATACAACCCTGACGATGATCTGTGAGCTCCTTAGATCCATGAATTTTCCACTTTATCCGAACTGTGCTGCTGCGTTCATGGCCTCATGCAACAACCAACGTTCAATAATTTGCTTTGGATAATTAATGTCCCACCGCACTCGAACATGAGTTAGCCATATAACCCTAATTATAACGTTATATCCATTTTAAAATTAAAAATAAATTTTTATTTGGAGTATTATAAAATATTATATTTTATTATAAATATAAAAAAGAAATTTATATCATTTAAAAAACAATTATATGAAAATAATTACTAAAACATCTTTATCAAAGACCTTAATTTTTTGAAAGATATTTTAACTTTCGAAGAGGAGGGAGTAATAACTTTTACGAAAAACAAAATATAACCCTAATAATACTGCCTTCACATAATAATCACCGCGCTGAAAACAAAACCTCTGTGGCCACTCAGGCCAACTTCAAACCAAATGTAGATACGGTTCACTCATCCAAGCTGGATGGGTTAGAAAGCTACATGGAGTCTAGGAGAAGAATTGTCCAAAAGGAAATGGGAACATCTAATTGTCCTGCCAGGCACCAGAGCTTGGTAAGACGACCGACTCCAGGTGTCTTAAGGGTACGATTACACGATAAAATGACCAAGAATTTGTTGGTGCAAATTAATTAACAAAACCATGAAACAGTTTATATAGACAGTGAACTTTGGTCTCTTGAAGGGAACAATTAAAACATAGGCTCAACCAGCCGGAGTGCATACATTACATAGGTTACACAGATGATTATTTCACCATCATAACTCATTTTAAAATTACCTAATAGTTAACTTAGTGGACCATGTGCCACAAAAGAAGGAACCAAATTCGGAGTCATTTGTCCAATATTAGGATGAAGTGAAGATGTTCAGACCATGTTCGCTTAGGCATCCTTGAGCGCTCCCCAAGCAACAAAGCTTTCCTGGGATCCAAACTCCTGTAGAAATTTATGTGAGACGTGTCAAAACGAAGGAACAAAATACTCGCTATGTTTCACAAAAGAAAGGTCCCATCTGTAGAATAACAAACTTTAAGGATATCTTTGTATCCTAGGTTTGCCCCCATATATGTGTGTTTAATTAGTAATGATGGCATTACGGTGAACTAGTGAAGTTAAACTTGAGGATAATGTCATTTTATACCAACATCATTGAAAATGGAACTATGTTTGCAGGACAATTTAATTTCAGATTAGACTCATTTAGCGGAACAGGGGAAGTATCTGGTAAGTTAAATATAGGGAAACAAATACGGCGCAGAGATATAGAACTTACAAGCTGGCTCAGCCGGAAATCAGGAGGTGTATCTGTTTCTATATTTGCTGGATCAAGTACCAATGCTTGACACTCCTCTAAATCCCTCTTCAAATTCTCAGGTCCTAGGTGAGCATAATCAGAAAGACGAGGTTTGCCGTCAATTTTTCGATTTTCAACTCCATTCCTATTTGGGGATTGGCTCTGAAGAAATTCATCACATAAAGACATTGCTTCCACCAATTGTTGGGAATCTAACAAATACTGAGAGTCAATGTCCCATCCATTTGCGTCTTCTCCAGCCTGATTCTCATTATCATCTCCCATTTGATAAGCATCATTCTCAGCCGCGAGATGATCTTGATCATCAGGCTTTTCAGATGCGTCGTCCACCCCATCTTGGGACTCCATCTCGTAATGCTAAAAATAAAAGATTAAAAGTCAATCAATACATTATTCTTGATATGATTTTACTCTTTCATAAAGAATAAAAAGAATATTAATGGATACGAGAAATTTGATATACCTTAGCAGGGGAGGCAACGTAATTAACGGTTAAGTCTTTTTCCTCATCATAATCAGGGAATCGCATTTTAGCACGTGACGGTTCAGGAGTCACAGACTTCAGAGAGATTGAATCTTCTTTTAAAATTGTAGCGTCTATTCCATCAGGGAAATGTCCTTCATTTTTTTCGCTCTGTTTGACTACTTGTTGCTGATGGAACACTTTGGAGATCACATACTCTCCTTCTTTTTCATCTTCCCCTGTGCCTAGGTGATATTGGTGCATCACCCAATTAGTTTTCTCTGCTTTACCACCCCGGACCGGGCTCATATAAAGGACCATAATCTTCTTACACCCTTTTTGCACTCCATCCAAGACAACAGGCTTGGTTCTTCCAGTCTTATGCCAACGAACATCTCCAAGATCATCACCATGTATCTTTCGACGCTTCCGAGTTCCAGTATTATAGGCTTTGATTGCTCTGTGGAAGAAGTGCGATACACTTCCATCTTGCTTAACACCTAAACAATATTAAAGTTAGCACTAAGATTAATTGGACAGTTTTACACTTCCATCTTGCTTAACACCTGAACAATATTAAAGTTAGCACTAAGATTAATTGGACAGTTTTACGATTAGGGAAGAAAGCACAAACTAGATTCTTTTAAATACTAAGTACCAGGTAAATTCTGAGGATGAGTATAACAAATTCCATCATCTTCATTAACAGTTGGGATGAACTCGTTAATGAAAGGATGGGCTTTCAAATTCTCAACTCCAGATTTTGCAAGAAGATGCCAAATGACCTCTTGATCAGATGGATCAAATTTTACCCCCCTAGGTAATCCTGGCCACTGCTGTTTGACCTGAAAAATGACATGAGTTAGATACTCTGACTGACTGATTATAAGCATAAATGCAGGTTCTTGTTCTAATAAAAAAAGCTGCAACAACCATACTTAAGGCCTATAATTAGCAGGAAAATATCGATAAGGAAGTTATAAAAGTGTCTTGATTTTAATATCTACCAAAAAGTTGTTCTGTATGTTCACTCCATTCCATATAGTTTGTCCACTTTTCATTTTGGGACTTCTGAAATCACCCTATTTATTGTTCAATGTATTTGGACCTGGCATTCCCTTCTTCCCCTCATTATTACGTAATTACGCTACAGTTATAACATTAAAAGGAACTGATCTAATGAAGTAATATTGGTATAATTACGATGTGAAGCATTAACTTTTCTTAAACTGCACATTGTTCAACTTAGACAGCCAATTTCTGACAGAGGAAATAAAAATAAAATATGGTTTTCAAATTTCCAAGAAACCTTACACAAGTGGAAAAAGCATGGCTAAAAGTACTTTTTTGGCCATCAAACTACTCTTTAATTGTCGATCATATGGTACTTAGATACTAAAGGACACAAAAATCTCTAAATAAGTTTTAATAGGTATTGATATTCATCTTCTGTATAGTTTAACATATAAATACATTATTAATTTGAAAAGTGTCAAGACTACCCTCAGTCTTGACTTTTCCAGCCCAAGACAACAGATTTTAGGGTTATAAGGATAGAAATAGACAGAATATGGACCTAAAAAAAGAAAGAAAAAGAAAGGAGAACACCAAATAGTGTATCAGGTTTTCATTCATAATAATCTGTTATTTCCTTCCAATAGGGAGCAGTATATATAGTACTGTCCTTTCAACCACCACAAAAGGATAACACTAACAACTACTAGATAATTGATACCTGCTAAAAGACAAATAAAAGACAGCTATGCTAAGGACCCCATATTACTGGAAATTAACTTGACACGACACTACTTATTCTTGATAGCAGAAATCGACTTCGCTGCACCCGGCCTTACAAAAAGTAAGATTTGCAGTAAGCATGATCCATAATGCATCAGGCAATGAATATAGAAATTCAAATTGAATACGTAAGAATTCATACATCGTTGTTATCGACAATGTGTTGACAATTTGGACACGCTTTAGTAGGGTTGCTTTTCCAATCCACTCCTTCAGGATCACATGCGCCAGAAGCACTCTTGATTTTTGTTGCAAATCTATGACCATCCACCAACCACGATGGTCTGTATAGTTTACAAGTAGTCATATTAAAACAAAACCCAGGCAATTCTATATATATTCATAATATGAAGAATAATTGCAAACATTCTCCAAAGACTAAAGACCTTCAGGTGCAACCAAGATTCCCAGGAGCACATTCTAAACAATTAAAAAAGTTGACACAAATAAAAAAAATAAATAAATTAGAACTGAATAAAGGAAAAATCTCGATTGTGTTACATAGTATTCCGAGAAATATATGCAAAAGCTGGAACCAGAAGATTGCCAAGACAAGAACTATCAATAAACAACAGAAGCTGAGAATTAAATCAAAAAACCAGCTATTGGATTGCAAACAACGGCTCTGACATTCTCCCAACCGTAAAGGTTGCATCCCCTTGGAGCTTAAGTTACATTTGCCATATCAAGATTGAAACTTTATGCCAAATTTTAGTCGTTCCCTTATTTTGGAACACCCTCAATATGGAGTATGCCATCCTATTTCTTAAATGCCGTGATAGGCACTCTTTGAAGAGGCCAAACTATTCTAATTTATCTTCCCTCGTTCACTTCCATTTTTCTAAAGTGCGACCTGTTCAATGTCACCATATCTTGTTTAAAGCTAGCCCAGTTATAAGCAGAAATATTATGGAGTATTTTCGAATATCATGTCAATACTGCAGGAATACAATCACACACAATATGACCAAGGCAATAATCATCACAAATAATACAGAAAAATTCTCAAGCTCAAAACTAGAACCAAAAATCAATGCTCATGTCTATAGGAATACAATACATGAGACATAACCAATTTAATCATCACAAATAATAGAAGGAATGCGAACCCAATAAAATTGCCTAATCAAGATCTTAGCTTGCAAAGTCAAAACTGGAAGGACTGACTGTCACCACATCAGAACAAGATTCAAAGTTAAGATGCACTATAACAAGACTGATGATACTGAAATGGTCATACAGAAATCTCAAGTTTCTGACCCATAGCTTCTACTTAATCAAATCTCCAAAGCTCAAACAATGGGGGACTAAAATTGTTTAGATTTCAGATAGCCATGGCCAATGATCCTAACAATTTGCAAGCAGGTCAATATCCTATCATCATCCCCTAGCTACTGGATGAGTGAACCCTACCCGCCTATGGTGGATGGGATTGGAGATTCTAAGCACTCACCCTTGGGGCCATATTAGTCAGTTCGAAGACGAACTACTCTGGTAATGCATTAGCTATGCAAAAGTGCAGATGTAGGGATTTACTATAATCCAAAAAAAAAATCACCATCTGAACGTTGCATTCGAAAATGGGGTCAACTATGTATACCCAAATCAAAAATATTCAAGTAGATACCAATTAGGGCTAGAACACCTAACCAAAAGCCCAAATACAAAGATTTTATCGAATATGAACACTTTATATGTCAATAAAAAATCAATCTTTAGCATTGAGGGTGTGTATTGACAACAGATGGGATGAAAGAGTTGCTTACGCGGCCATGAGAATAGTTTTTTCAGGTCTTCTGTTCTTCCCCTTTCACAGGATTTCACCGATGAATCTAAAAAGTGTAATAATTTCTTTATTTTGGAATTCCCGCTTTTTAAAATGCTTTGATTGACTGGTGACTGTGCTTGATATTTATTTTCTTTTTTCGTAATTGTTTGAATTTTAAAGTACTCTGTACCCTGTTCTATACGAGGCGAGACGACGACTGCAAAATAAGTTCTCCTTCCGTCCAGGCGTCCACCAACGAAGACTTTCCGTTTTGACGTGTATCAAGAAGAAGAAGGAATACTTCGAATAAAATAAGTAGGTATATGGATTAATTTGAGTGAAATTATATTTATTAAAAGGAATATAAACTATATATATATATATATATATATATAGGTTTAAATATTTTTAATAGAAAAAAATTTACAATTCGACTTTATTCAATTTTTTGGTGAACGGAGGAAGGGAATAATACTAATAAAATACTGCCGAAATTTTCAGTTCTCAAT
>JAUMHB010075978.1:0-12656 GCA_032359685.1 Pittosporum tobira | reverse complement strand
TATTTGTAAGACATGGATTTAATAATAAATTGGCAACCCAAGTCGGGGTATGGATGCCCAGATTTGGGGGTGTCACAATGTGAGACTTTATTTTGTGAGGAGTGAATGTTGGAGCTCTAAAATTAAGAATTTTAAATTATTAGACTCTCTAAACAAGATCTATTTGTTATTGTAATTATATTTATATTTTTAGTAGCTATACATTATTAGATTATCTAAGATAGCTCTATTTTGTGATAATAAGCTCTAAGAGAATTTAAAATTATTGGACCATCTGAGAGAGCTTCATTCGTTACTATATTTATATATTAATATAGATTTTATTTCAATTTAATTGTCATAACTAGAAATTATACGTCTATTAAAAAAATAAATTATCCAATATAACGATAATAGCATGTTGTACGTGGTGTAATGAGAGAAAAAAAAAATTAAAAAGAGTAAATAATTTTTATATTTTTAATGTGTTACGGTTTTAATGAAAAAAGAAATTAAGAAAATAAAATGAAATAGGGAGAGTATATTAAAAGAATTTTTTTAATGAAATATAATAAGCTATCATATTGCAAAAAATATTTTATTAATAAAATATAATACAAACATGAAACACTAAAAAATTTGAAAAAAAAAAAAAAAAAAAAAGGTTGTAGTATGTACTTTTTCTTACTGTTTATAATAAATTATAGGATTTATGTCTTTAATTTCATAAAACACACATCTTAATCATGTACGCTTTCTTTTATCCATCTGTCTCTTTTCTTCACTTATAACTATTTCATAAGGTGTATTCTTCTTACATACCTTTTTCCTTCACATATAACTATTTTATAAAGTGGGTCTAATTTTTTAATTATTATTAGTGGGATTTTTGTTGTTCTCATATTTGTTGGACATGACACAAGAATGAGAGAGATATTATGGAAGAATAAGAGAAATAGACAAAGAACACTTTAGACAAATTCCTGTAAAAATGACTTACAGATTTAAATTTGTAAGTTGTTTTCCTAAACTACCAAAAAGATTTTCTGTTGACTAAAAGACAATTTTCTGCTTACAAACAAGAATAATAGAATATTAAATACTTATCAAAAAATAATATACTAACATTTAAAACAAACTTATACGAAAAAATATTTATTATCGAAAATTATATATAATTTATTTCACAAAAACTTTATATCTAGCCTGGCATTAGAACTAATTTAGCTGAATTCTAGAGAAGCTTTTTATTGTGTAGAAAAACACAATATTTTAAAGAGAAACGGAATATGACGCCGCTTAAACAAAAAACCTGGTGGACTTTCTTAGGTCCATACGACATTGCTTCAAGAAAAGGAAGAATCCAGCGACCTATGCTTTGAACTCATATACACTGGCAGGAAGGAAGAGAGAAACGAAGAAACTAGCAGTCAATTCAACAAATCCTAGTTACATCTTTGTTCTATGATTCATATCTTCTAGAACAACCTAGCAGGTAATTCTTCACTTCAATATCATTTCATTTGATCCTCTATCTTACTTGCTTTAAAGATTGCACCTTTTTTTAAAGATTAGTTGTATAACAAATATTTCTGTTTTGTTTATTCAGTCTGTTAACTGGTTTCATTGCTATTTGGGTGCTCGACAGGTTTCTCTTATCATATTACAAGTTTATTGAACACACCCTTCAAATATTAGGAATTCTAGCTGCATATACATATATCTGGGTTGTTGTTAAAAGTGTATTCTATAGGACTTGTTATTGGAATTTCAATAGGTTAATTGGTTTACTCATAGTTAAAGAAACAAAGTAGTCATTGATACCTTCAAACACAAAGTGTAACTGGATGCAGGTTCCAAGTTCTAATTTGGACCATGAAGCAGTTAGGCATTAAGGAAATTGGTAGAAATTCATGAAGTTTTCTAGTTGCAGAATTTGTAAATTATACGCGGGGGAGGGGAATAGATGAGATTTGATGTCTAGTACCCTCTTGCTCTGATCATGTCACCTTTTGTCTTTCAAATATAATTAACATAATCATCTTAGATGATAGTATTAGATAAGAAGAGGACTCATTTTCGGTAGACGTAATAAAAGACTGAAAGAGACAGAATGGTGAGTGTTTACCAATCTGACAACCTTCTTAAATTGTTGCATTTGTAATTTTTCTCATGCTATTGTGTCCATCTTTCACAAGTTAAATGAGATTTCACCTTATAATCAGGGTTTTCTCATAATTGTACTGGAGTTGTACTTCTTTATTATGTCCTGAATACAGTAGATAATCAATTTCACATGTACTTTTGGAGATTGTAAAATTTGCAGCAAAGGGTGCACTCATGGACAACACAAATTAAAAATTGAAATCCTAATCTCTGGTGAATGTGATACTAATGTATTTACGGCGTATTTAGGTTTATAGAATGTGACTTTGACACGTGTCCCAAATAAGGAAGTCTCGCGTATGGGGACGTGAGCCTGAATTACTCATGGCTTCTCATGTTCTTCGGTAAGTCATCTCTCTCTTTCCCAACTCCCTTGTCTTTTATTTTGTGGAAATGTATATACGCAACTCTATTTGGGCATTCAACTCATATTCATAAGTTATGCACTATGTTTTGAAAGTAAAATGCTATTCCCTTCATTCCATAATTAGAGATACTTATGAGTTTTAATGTAATACATTGTGAAATCCTAAAATTCAGGCTATAGTAATTCCACTATATAAATACTCCATTTTGAACTGGAATTCTGACAAAAAATTGATTCTTGTTATCATATTCAGTGAAACTTCCATTATTTCTTAGAATCTGATCTTTATTTAAGCTTTCGCTAACTCAAATCCATGTCCCTGAATTTGATTTACAAATGTTTTTTCCATTTTATGCTATTACAAATTTACTCTCAGAACAGTTGCAATGCAAGCGGTTACATTCATATATGATGTTAACTTATTGTTTTTCTATCTAGATTGCAGCAGAACTGTAAAGGTAGGCATTTTTCAACATCTTGGCCTCTGAATCTTGCCTGTTATCAGTTATATTCTAGTGCTGCCCGTTGTATTGAAATCTCATTCAATGGAAGTGAGAGAATCAATAGCAAGATTGATATTGAGCTTCTGTTTCAATCATGCACAAAACTCTGCCAGGCTAAGTGCCTTCACGGCCTTATTACCGTATCAGGGAATGCTCCAAGTGTCTTCATTTCGACTAGACTCGTTAACATCTATGCTAATCTTGGTGATATATCTTTGTCACGTCAAACTTTTGATCACATCCCTAGGAAGAATGTATATTCCTGGAATTCAATGATATCTTCAAATGTTCGTAATGGATGTTTCCGTGATGCGGTTAACTGTTTATATGACATGTTGAAGACCTCTGAAGTTCGGCCGGATTTTTATACTTTTCCTGCTGTGTTGAAAGCTTGTGGTAATTTAATTGATGGGGAGAGGATACATTCTTGGGTATTTAAAATGGGTTATCAATGGGATGTGTTTATTGCCTCTTCCTTGGTGCACATGTATTGCCGATTTGGCTCATTTCTTGTTGCTCGTGAAATTTTCAATGGCATGACATTCCGAGATATGGGTTGCTGGAATGCTCTTATAGCTGGACTTTGTCAGAATGGGCATGCTGCACAGGCACTCGATATCTTGGATGAGATGAGTTTCGAGGGGATTGCAATGGACTCTGTAACTGTTGCGACCATTCTTCCAATTTGTGCAGAGACGGATGATAGTTTGAGAGGAAGTTCAATACACTTAAATGTCATAAAAAATGGTTTGGAGCTTGATTTATTTGTCAGCAATGCTTTAATTAATATGTATGCCAAATTTGGTAAACTGGGGCATGCTCAGCAAGTCTTTGGTCAGATGGAGGTGAGAGATTTGGTCTCATGGAACTCAATAATTGCTGCATATGAACAAAATGATGATCCAGATAGTGCCCTTAGCTTCTATCGTGAGATGCAATTAAATGGAATTCAGCCTGATTTTTTAACACTAGTGAGCTTAGCTTCTAGTATTGCTCAGTCTAAGGATACTCAAAATAGTGGATCTGTTCATGCATTCATACTGAAGAAATGTTGGATTATGTCACATGTCGCCGTTGGAAATGCGGTTGTCGACATGTATGCAAAGTTAGGTATTATTGATTCAGCACTAAAAGTTTTTGAAGGGCTTCCTTCTAAAGATTTGATCTCATGGAATACAATGATCACGGGCTATGCTCAGAATGGTCTTGCAAGCAAGGCTATTGAAGTATATAGATTGCTGGAAGAGTGTAAGGACATAGTACCGAATGAAGCGACTTGGGTGAGCATTTTGCCGGCTTATGCTTATGTAGGAGGTTTGCAAGGAGGGACGAAAATTCATGCGCGGGTATTGAAAGCTGGGTTCCACTTGGATATCTTCGTGGGGACCGCCCTTATAGACCTCTATGGAAAATGTGGGAGACTAGATGATGCAATGTCCTTATTTTATGAAGTGCCGAGGATGAGTTCAGTCACTTGGAATGCCGTTATATCTTGTCACGCAATTCACGGGGACGGTGAGACATCTTTGCAGCTATTTAGGAAGATGATAGATGATGGGGTCCACCCTGATCACGTAACCTTTATATCCTTATTGTCAGCTTGTAGCCATTCGGGTCTAGTTTCTCAGGGTCAGTGGTGCTTTGATCTGATGCACCGTAAGTATGGGATCAAACCAAGTTTGAAGCACTATGGTTGCATGGTGGACTTGCTTGGTAGGGCTGGGGATTTGGATATGGCCTATAATTTTATAAAGAGTATGCCTTTACAGCCAGATGCTTCCATTTGGGGTGCCCTTCTCGGAGCGTGTCGAATCCATGGAAATATTGAGTTGGGTAACTTGGCTTCAGAATGCTTGTTTGAAGTTGATTCCGAGAATGTTGGGTACTATGTACTTTTGTCAAATATTTATGCAAATGTTGGGAAATGGGAAAGGGTCAATCAAGTTAGATTGTTGGCTAGAGACAGGGGTTTAAAGAAGACTCCCGGGTGGAGCTCTATGGAAGTAAATAACAAGGTCGAAGTCTTTTATACAGGAAACCAATCTCATCCCCAATGTGAGGAGATATATAACGAGTTGGAAATTTTAACTGATAAAATGAAGAGCCTCGGTTATGTTCCGGATTATAGTTTTGTGTTGCAGGATGTTGAGGAGGATGAGAAACAGCATATACTTACAAGTCATAGTGAAAGGTTAGCTATTGCGTATGGAATTATCAGCACTCCTCCTAAGAGCCCTATTCGGATCTTTAAGAACTTGCGAGTGTGTGGAGATTGCCATAATGCAACTAAATTCATATCAAAGATCACTGAAAGGGAGATTATTGTTAGGGATTCAAACCGTTTCCATCATTTTAAGGATGGTATTTGTTCTTGTGGAGATTACTGGTGACAGGGATTGTTGATTCCAAGTTGTGACAGATTGTACTGATATAGTCACTCGAGACCAACATAAATTTAGTATTCTACCTGGGTATGCCGCTGAAGCTTTATTTTCTTACATGCTTGGAATTAGATGACCAAAGGGAATTAATAAAAAAAATACTCACATCAAAATATTTCTTTATTGCCATATTTTGGAATCTCACTAATTTGATTTAGAAACGTGGTCAAGACTAGCTACAGGTTTGCTTCCATACTGAATTTGATTACTTCTTTTTTTCTTCCATCATGTTTTGACTGATTATTAGTTATCTGATTTGGTTGTTTATTAATGAAATATGTGTATTCCGCAATGACTTAGGGGCTGAATAATTTAAATCGCACAATAGAATAATGAAAAATAGGCTGTAAGGGTATGTCATGTAGTAGATATTGTACACTGTAGATGTTTGATAAATATCCATTAGAGATCATTACTAAACACTTACCATTTCCATTAGTTCCATAGTTGAGTCTTCTGAAGTATGATTCCACATATAAAACTTTAATTTCCTAATATAGTATTATGCTGTTTAATTCTAGCCTCATTTCAATTTCCAAACCATAAGAGCAGTTGAGAAATGTAATTTGGAAAGCAGCAGTAATTGGGACTTATTTGTTTATGGCAGAGCTTCAAGAAGTGGGCTTCTGATCAAAGTTAGTTTTCAGGTTAAGATTTATTTATAATTTATATGTCTCTCAATGTATAAAAGTTACATGTTGGTTGTAGTAATATTAATTGGTGATGGCTTGAAAGTGTCAGACTCACAAGATGACTATCCTATTTGACATGATGGTTTTAATTTTTAACCACTTCATATTTGTCGTTTATTTTTCTGGAAAATGTAATTACTCTGAAAGTTCTGAAAGTATTATTCTGACTTGCTGCACCACTTGATTATTAAGAATGTTTAGGCATATTGCTATAGCTAAAGACATAATTTTTAGATTGTTTTATTGTAGTTTGATCGGAAAAGTGTCTCTATGCTAATAGCTTCAAAGTCATATTTTTGGTCGATATGGTTGCTTATGGGTTTGCTTCAAGTTGCTTATAGATTACATGGATTTCTCTGGCAGTATTATTTTAATTATATTAGTAAGGCGCACATCTGATCCCCAAATCTTGCAATCTGCATGAGCATTATGCAGTAACTTACTGAAGTTGTATCAGTATATTTGCTTGATTAAGCTTTAGGTCCTACCTTCTTGTTAACCCATAGAATTAGGAGAACTTCGACCTGACAGAAAGGAAGAGGGAGACAGAGAGCAGAAATTTGACAGTATGCAATATAACTTGGGGGCCAAATCCAATGGTCTTGTCTACACTTTACACATTCAGATGAAATAAAATTGAATAATTTTGAATTTTCTTTTTGCTATTAGGTAAGAGACAAAGGCCCGGATTGTGGAAGTAGATGGGTAAAGCAATATGCAAAGAAGCAGAAAGGTTAAAGCCTGCAGCTTTGGTGATGTGTGCCCGAGGCAGAAGTTTATTTCAAAGGTCTCATCTCCTCTCTCTACTCTTGTTCTCTTTGAATCCCTCCCATTCTGTGAAATTTTCAGTGTTTCTTCGGTGTACTGCAGGGAAGTGTCGGTGTGTATTGCTTCCTCAACTGTAAAGCTGGGCCAGTTGTAATTGTCCCTGGAAAAAGTATGATGTCTGACTAATTTAATCCATAATTACTTGTGTCGTTTGTAATACTACTTGTTCCAATATATAAAAACCTTATTGACTTTTGAATATTGAATTTGAACATTTTCAAATTCAAATTAACATGAACTCGTTTGAGGTTTGAAAAAGTAGTTTTTTGTAACTGATAGTATTTTTCAAATAATTAGATTTTCACAATTATATTTTAAATTAATGTAATTTTATGAGACTGCATAAGCTGGAGATGAATTTGTGATCTGATTGGAGTAGGGGAAAGATATGAAGCCTAGTCCTGTGCATCTCCATTGATCGTATCTGGATTTAGTATTTTTCAAATAATTAGATTTTCACAATTATATTTTAAATTTATGTAATTTTATGAGACTGCAGAAGCTGGAGACGAATTTGTGATCTGATTGGAGTAGGAGAAAGATATGAAGCCTAGTCCTGTGCATCCCATTGATTTAATCTGGATTTTATTAGCTTTAGCGGTGACAGGTTTGCTTTTAGACAACGTAGATTCGTCCTGAAGCTTTATTGTTGGGTATAAACTAGATTGAGATTGTGAGTATTTGGATATTTTCACATTATTCGGTTATGCCATTGTCCTAAGCTATGGGAATGTATTGCACAAATTTGATGTAATCAAATTTTTTTTTTGTACATTAATGAAGCAACCACAACAGTTGACCGTCCATAGGTTTATGAAAGACAATTTACACACTTACGTGCAAACAATCATTTTTAAGAATTTTTTTACTTCGCATTCCACCGACATTGCCAACGCATTTTTAAGAATTTTTTTACTTGGCATTTGAAGGTGTCGATGATTGAACCCCTGACCTCTATTTTGGGAGAGACTATTATTAACCACCAGGTTTCTACTCAGTTGTTTGATGTAATTAATTTTGTGGAAGGGAAAAAAAATAATAGAAGCTTGTGAGATTCGAGAAATTTAAATTAAGGGTTTTAGTTAATTATCTAATTTTAATGTAATGATAGAATATTACGTATGGGTAATAATAATATTTTTTTTAAGGATTTAGGATTTTAATATTTTAGAATGTATAATTAATTAATTTCTTGGTATATTACTTGTAACAATTTAATTAGTGAACATGAGGATATCATTAGTATATTAAATGAAATTAAAATCTCATGTTAAAAATGTCATAGCCAAAATTTGAAGAGGAGGAAAAAAGAATTGCCATTTTGTAATTTTGGAATCGTCATATGGTAATTTGGGAAAATAGCATGAAGAGGTAAGGTGACCACTTAGCTTGGTTATGAATCTTTCGATCTATTTACCAACTTGTAACAAAAATGAATAAAATGAATTTAAGTTATGGTCACTTACCAAGAGACTTGGCCAATGAGAAATGGTTCTTAAGGTGGCTAAATGCACCTACTAAACTCCAACCATTTGGACCAATGGTCAACCATCAAGCAACCTAACCCACTCTTTTGGACCAATGAGAAAAAATCAAGCCAAAAATTTCTTTCTTTTTCTCATATATGACCGGCCAAGAGGAAGTGTACTCCCATGTTGTTTTATTTCTTTTACTAATAGAGAGAGAAGAGAGAAGAGAGAAAAACAAGCAAGCAAGCTAAATCCTTCAAAACCCTAATCAAAAATTTATGCAAAAATCCTAGAAAATCCCTAAATGCTTGATAAACCTCTTATATTTTTTTTTTAAATCCTACAAGTTAAGTGCAACCTTGGAAGCATAGAAACTTTGTAGTGGCCGAAAGATTTGGAGTAAGAAGAGCAAGGAAGTACTTAGTTTCATCTTATTTAGCTTGGAAGCAAGGGAATGATTCTTAACCCTAGCATGTTAATCCCTTATTTATAATTAGATTTATATGAATATGATGAAGTTATATTTAAATTCATGATAGCATGAAGTAATTTAAGAAGCATGTATTAATATGCTATATTGAAAAACTAGAAATACATAGAAATGAGATTAAAAAGATATTCATGAAGTATTTTGTGGATAGCAACATTGATGATTAGCTAGTCATTAGTATTTTGCTTGAAAAGGAGGAAGGGATTTATGTGCTTCTGGATTATCATTATTATTGTTGTTGTGGGGTTGTCAATTGGGGGGATTATGTTTGTGATTATGGTTGGATTATAATGCTTATTAGGGGTATAATGATGTTTAAGTTGATGGATAAATGCTTAACAAGAAGTAAAAGAAGTTTAACGCACTTTTGGAAATGTGTAGAATTTGTAATTTGCTACTGATAGCACTATTTCAAAAATTATATAAAATAATTGACTGATCCAATTGACTTGAAACTTTTAATTGACATATTTTGATATGTTTAGATGATTTCTACCAAGTTTCGTAATTGTTGGAGTTGATTTGTTATTTTAACAAATTACCGGAATGGGACTGCAATAAGCTTTCTGTAGAAACAGGGTAGTTGAGTTTTCAGTCAAGTTTGGAAAATTATGAAAAATAATGTGTTAGTCCAAAATTCACAAAACGTTTTCTGGGAATACTTGAACAAGTTTAATTTATTTATGAAAAAGTTTAGCCTATTTGGAGGTCATTTAGTATTTTAATGAAATGCCCAAAGTATACTGCAGAAACCCACTGCAGAGCAGAATTTTCTGGAAGTTAATTTTCGAAAATCATATATTTTTCATTACAAGTCTAAATTGAGTGATTCAAGAGTCTATATATATCTACTGAATTTTAGTTTCTGTAAAAATTGGTCATGATAATACAGGAGTTTTACGGAATAAGTTATACGTGTTTAAGTCCAGAGAGTGCAGAATAGAAAATTTTAGAAATTGGCCCAACTTTGAAAAATAGAATCTTCTTCAGAGTAATTCGAAATTAAGTGATTCTTGGGCCCATTGTCAGCTCTAAACGTTTGAAATTTGATAAAAATGGTAGAGATGCTGAGAGTATTTTGTAGCATTAGTTGATGATATTTAAGTATGATAGACTCCTTGGATCTCAAATGTGACATTAGATGAATAAAGGAATCAAATGGGATCATAAGTCATGAAAATTACTGAGATCACTAACATTAGATTATTTATGATTATACGATATTGTTTAAGAGTTGAGTAGGATATTAAAGGCACTTGAAACAGTAAAGTGCACAACGAGAAATGCACAATGAGACAAGTACAATTTTCTCGCCCGTTTCTACGTACAATTTTCTTGTTTCATTGTATATGCTTTTAAATTATCAAATTTGATGAATGTTATTTTATTTATAAATGTTTGGAAAGAAAAATGTGAAGTTTTTTAGATGATTTTTCATGTATGTCAACCAAATGAAAGCGAGCCCCCGTAAGCATACGTGTAAGTTCAATGGATCACTTATGCTCAGCTGGTGTAGAAGGTTGGGTAGAGGTGTGGATATGATGACAACTCCTGCTTAGCTGGTGAGGAAGGTTAGGTAGGAGGAGCATTTCTGCTCAGCTAACGTGGAAGGTTAGTAGAGGTGTAAGTTATAGTGGATCATTTATACTCAGCTAGTGAGGAAGGCTGGGTGGAGATATGGTTACTTATTCATTTGGCATATATAATTGTTTAAAGCTGATTAATAATTTTGCAAATTTTAATTTATGCTCATAATTTGTGCTAGCACTGATAGAATCCATAGTATGCTCATGGATTCAAACTTATTTACGTTTCAAAATAAACTATGGTTTTAAAGTAATTTGAAATTCTAAAGTGTTTAAAGAAAATAATTTTACTATGAAAGAACTTTTATGCAAGACAAGCTTACGTTTTGGAAAGAAAGTGATTTAACAAAATCAAAATTAAATCTTTTTTTGAACCTTGAGAGGAGGTGCATTTGCTGGGCTTTTTCGCTCATACATGTTTTTGTTAAAAAATTTCAGAGGCAATTAAAGGTGTTTAGCGGATCAAGGGTTGACATTAAAAGCTGGAGATTTGTCCTAACCCAGAAGAGGGATTGAATATTGTGTTGGTGCAAATTAACAATCTAGAAAGGTGGTTGAATAGATTGTTAACTTTTTTATGGTTTTGAAGAATTTTCCAATGAACAGTTTATATGATCAATTGATTTAAGATGAGGAAATAAAGCATGCAATAAATAAGACAAAGAACGAAATTACTAAGCATGCATAATACAACGATTTAGCCTGGTTCGGAGCTAGTCTCCTACATCCAGTTCCCAAACTCCCTCTCCGAACTTGAGATTACGAAGAATACACTATTCTTAAAACTTCTTTCTCGGTGGAGAAACCTTCAACAAATTGTAACTCGAACATTTGCAATTCTTTCTTGGACAAGAGATTACCTTCTCCTCTACAAGAATTCAAAGACCCAATTCTCGGAATCTTTACAATCATCTCTTGGACACGAAACTACATTCTCTTCCTCAAGAATCCAAACAGTTCAACCTTACAATATTTCTTCTTTGATTACAGAGATTGAATGATGAAAAAGAGTGCTTCTATGCCAAGCAAAATACATCAATAGAAATTTGTGTTCATTTCTTAGATCGAATGGATACAAACTTTTGATAATATTGATCTAATATATTTAAAAAGATCTCTCAAATAGATTTATGAAAATAATATATAGAAAGAAGAAATATAGAGAGAGAAAAAGTAATATTGGCTCTTAAAAAATATCTCTCTTGGATTCGTTGATTCATTCAGAAATAAAAAGAGAATGAGTTTATATAGGTTGACGAAGATATTTCCAATGGGTATAAAAAAATTTAATAACGGCCATAAAAAATTTTCATAACGGCCATAAATTTTTTTCATTTCAGAAATGAAAATAGAATGGGTTTATATAGGTTAAATTTGCTAACAATTTCACAAGAAAAGTAAGAAATAATCACTTTTCGTTACAATTCACAATTATTCAAAACACCTATTTTTTTAGCGATATAGTATCGCAGTTTCAAAATTAAGGATATATTTTAACTTCTTGAGTAAGTTTACGAAATTTTAAAATTCAAAATCAGTAGAAATTTGTTCGATTATAGTACGGAGTATATGTTATTACTACCTCTATCTTCACTTATCTCACGCAAATTAAGAAAGATTAGAGAAAAAAAATTCCAAGTCACTTTTAATTTGGATAAATCACTTAAAATGATATAAATAATGAAATTTTATTGATATACTTGTATTGATATTTATTTTTTTCAAAACAAAAAACATTTGAAATTGTCACAATTTTTTTCTCATAATTGAGGGAGTATAATTTTTTTTATTTTTTCCTTTAACTATTATAACATGTGTAAACTAATAAAAATATACTATTTAATCGATCCCAATATAAATATTTTTATTTTTATTTTTATTTGTCTCAAAATAAATGTTAAATTTCCTTATTTGAAAGTAAAGTTGTCACATTTTTCCAGCTCTCAGTTACTGTTGCCAACATTTCATTGACTCTCTCTCTCTCTCTCTCTATATATATATATATATATATAGCAAACAAACTGAAAAAATCAATGAAATGCCCCACCACGCAGGAATATACTTAGATCTGGGCCACCCAGCAAATTGAAAGGTCAAACGGATCGAACGGACCACTACAGAAAACAGCACGCGAA
>JAUMHB010075956.1:0-12658 GCA_032359685.1 Pittosporum tobira | reverse complement strand
TTGTGATGTTATTAATAAATTGACAACTCAAATCGTAGTGTGAATACTCAAATTTGGGGATGTCACAAAAACTATTAGGGTAAACTAGGTGTGTGAAGCTTCTCAAAATTAATTTTAAGCTATGTACAAAGTCTAAATTGTCCTTGGCTATACATATATATATGAAGGGTAATTATGATATTTTACACATAAACTAACGACGTTAGCAAAAAAATTAACAGTTGCAGTTAAACTCATAATCACAAGTGTCTAGTTGTTGATTTTGAAACGACAGGTGGTCATCTGAAAATCGGCCTAAACCACAAATGGTTAAGTGTAGTTTACCCAAACTATTAATGATTTATTATAATAAATATTTATTATAATTTACGGTCGACCCTAGGATAAATAATAATGATATACACAAAAATAGTGTTTTTCTTGAATACTCTATTGCAATATCTAACACAAATATCATTAACTAACTAATTTCAAAAAATATATATAAATTGATATAATAATTTATTGTAATAGCAAAACTATGTATAATAAAGTACAAGAAAACTAATAGAAAAATAAAAGAACTTGATATAGAAAACTAATATAGTGCCATATCCGTTATTTTTATGCAGAGAAAATCGGATAATAATAGTGAATTTCAATAATCAACATAACAACTTCACAAAAAGAAAAAAAAAATAACATGAGAAAAAAATAGCCCACATGATATGGGCTTTTGGGCTAATTTCAGTGAAAAATGTGATCGACCACTAGTTAGGGTTTCAACCTTCGCCGCCAATCATGAGCGTAATCGTCTAATCCTACGGCCAAGATTTCCTCTGCCCCTTTCCCAGAGTGGCTATATAATTAGTACCCTACTGTTCTTCTCAGAGAACACAAGCATACGCCATTATGGCAAAAACATTTTTACTAAGTTATTCGATCATCATTGTTTGTCTCATTGGGTTGGTATACCATCGCTTACACACGGATCTGAATCGGCCAATCTTAAATTTTAAGTGTTGAAATTCGTCGATTTCGATTAAGTCGATTTAGATTCGTATGCAAACCATGACATACGACAACCATCTAAACCTAAATCTACAACCATCTATCTAAAATACTTGAGATCCATGTTTGTCTGTCACTATGTTGAATAACGGTTGGTGTGCCATCGCTTGGATACGCACCTGAATCGGCGACCGAGTAAACCCTACATGTATGGGATGTGTTTGAGTGTGTCGATTTAGGTTCGTATCTAAGCCATGACATAGAGCAACCATACAATAGTTTAACAACGATTCCTTTATCAGGTCGTAGATCAATTATTAGATCTATGATGTCACAAATTCGTTTCTTATATATTGATTTTTATGTTTGCAGCTTTTATTGGTTAAGTGTATAATGTTGAACTTTCAGGTTTTTGAGCGGGTGCTTTTTGATCTTCTCCAGTTAGGGATATGAGTGGGTTCTTTACCCCCCAAACACAAACACGGATGGGGATCACGGACTTGATTTGGTGTTGTGGCGATGAATTTAAATTGTTTAATTAAATTGTAAATGATGAAGATTAAAATTATTAATTACTGCGGCTTATCTTGGTCTGGTCTAGACCCCACACACACACAAACACACACACACACACACATACATATATATATATATATATATATAATCTTGAACTTTTAGCTCAGCTTCTCAATTTTAGCTACAGTGCTTGTTTTTCTTTTTATTTCTGCATAATAGAAACTTTGTTATTAGTTTTGCTGGCTTAAGTAAACTCTCCAATAATAAAAACAAATTTTTTATATTTCGTCTGTATGAAAAAAGTATAATTAAAACACTAATTCGAGTACTACATCCTTAAATCTCCAAAATAAGAAAATATATTTTCCTAAGAGAGATGAATCATTGGTGGGCCGCATAAATATTAATAAATCAAAAAGTCAAATTTAAACCTTAATGTTTAAGAATATAAAAGTTATTTTATAGTAAAACTTATCATTTTAATTATTTATTTCAGAACAAAAATAAGGGTATTTCTTTTGGGAACACACTACGGAGTATGATATCATTATATTCTTCATGTTGTATCGTTATAGCTTTCAATTACACCCGTGTATTAAGATGTCGAATCCCAGCTATATAATTTAAGAATGCAACATTCAACAATTATTTCTTAATTGAAACAGACAAATGGCTAGGATAATACATGTAGCTCAAAATGTTGCTCTGTTTTTCTAGAAATATTTATTTTTCATCATTTAAACAGAGTCAAACGCCCATGAAATGTCACTGTTTAGTGATTCTTTTTGGTGCAACAGAGTTCTCGTAGCTTTCTCCTGGATCTGTTGTCGGTAATCAAGGTCCGGCAGCTAAGCTGGCGGAGAGGCAAGCAGGGGTGGAGCTTCAGTCCATTTGTCCTTTGGCAGGCGCCGGTAATCTATAGCGATGGAGTATCAAATTACCTTTTTTCGGTTTTTACATATACTCTCTTCGTTTAGGGTTATAGCGGCACGTCAACATAATTCCGGCACAGCAACATCTGGTTTTCGGCCCTATTCAAAGAGTGGAGAAAGCATATAATTATTTTGACAAGATTGATCGTCAAGGGTTGTATTCAAGTTTGGTCAACTTCGGTTCTTCCTGAATATCTATTTCTATTTTTCCTTATGGGCTTATATTTTAGTTTTAATTAAATATTTTATTATCATATTCACGTAAAATTTAATTATCTTATTTTTCCACTTGTGAAAATATAGGAATGATTAATCATATTCAAAATTTTGATCCCAACAAAAAAATCCTATTCAAAATATTGTCAACAAAATCCTATTCAAAACTGTTGGGCAATTAACGAATGTCTATTATGATGTCCAAAAGACCCTTTCAACAAGTGAACGAGGACCAAAAAGCACAACACATTTTAGTAATACTCTAATTTTATCAATACTAGAATAAAAGTTGTGTTTAACATAAAATAAAGAATATATATATATATATATATACTGGATAAGGTTGTGAGAACCCAAATTTATTAATGAACGATTATTGATATAATTTTTTTATACTATTTAATGAAATTATTTTTTCCATCGCTATATTACAGAAAATTGAATTAAAATAAAAACATAATGCTTAAGGACGTTTTGGTTATTTTGACAAAATTCATGCTCAAGAGTATTTTGGTCATTTTGACAAAAGTTATGCTCAATGGCATTTTGGTTATTTTGATAGAAGTTATACTCAAGGGCATTTTGGTCATTTTGATAAAAGTCATGCTCAAGGACATTTTGGTCATTTTGACAAAAGTAACGCTCAAAGACATTTTGGTCATTTTGACAAAAGTAACGCTCAAAGATATTTTGGTCATTTTGACAAAAGTTATGCTCAAGGGCATTTTGATCATTTTGACCATAAAGTCAAAAAGTGTTCAAAATCATAAAACAATCGAAGAGCTAGAATCAGTACAGAAAAATAACGAATCGAAACATCGTTGGATTTTCGATTTGACCAAGTCTTGGGATGACTTTTTGATCAGAGTGTCGTTTGGAAAAACAGATAGCGCTATTGGAATTGCAGCGTGCCAAAACGTAGGAATATAATATAATATAATATTTTTGATTTTTGATATTTTTAATTAATTAATTAATTAATTAATCGGTTCACGAATTGAGGCGAAACAATAAATTTAAATTTTGAATTTTCAACCGAGTTGACCAGGTGGGGCCCATTGCCACGTAGGCTATCAGATTATATAAAGTACTAATAAAAAAATCAATGATGCTATGATGACAAAAGATGAATATAAAAGATTAGATAGAAAAGAGCAGAAGTGCTATATATTCCGATTCAAATGCTTTTCCATAGATATAATGGATGACCGTATTTATATTTAAATCAGAGGGTTTTTTTAATTGTTGTACTTGTAGGAATATTCTTGGATTCGAAAGATATACAATAATATTTTTGTACAAAAGAATGTGGCTCCTTGTATATTGCCAAATATAACCATTCAAAAATTATCACATCCTTTTATATCATTTTTTTGTGCATTACTCTAAAAATAATTATTTGTAAGAATTATTCTTTTGGTCTTTTAAAATATTTGGTTCAAAAAAGTTAGATAAATAATTAAACAACCACAATAAGATCGTGATCTCGGGTTTGTACTTTTTTCTAAAAATATACAAATATTATATTTAAATTAAATATAACTATGAAATTATGATATTCTATACGCTCCAACTTACTTTTTTGAAGTATACTAGTTAGAGAACATGTGCAAAGTACGGGCTAGATATGATTTTATTTATTTATACTTAAAAATAAAATTTATTTTATGATTTTGTACAAATATTTTAAAAAAAATACGAAAGTGTTCGTGCACATGTTAAAATTTAATCTCTTTAAAATTTAATTACTCATCATAATTAAGTAGAAAAAATTTCAATCAAACTCGAACTATGAAATAAAATTTTAAAATGCTTAATAACAATTATAAACTAATATTGAAATAAATATACTACTTTTTTTGTGTGTTATATCATCTCTGTGCTATCAAAATAAATTTCAATAATTAAAAAAAACTAATAACTATTTGATTTTAAGGATATAATATTAAAATACATGATATGTTGCTTATTTATTTTTCATTTAGTCTTTTATTTAAGTTATGAGATAAAACTACATTGAGAAAATTAAAATGTCAAGAGGGCTAGATAACTTATAACACTCTGTTATCATAATATTTTTGTTTACCTTTGAAACTTGGATTCTCTTAAGTAAACCAATATATATGTGACACCCCCAAATTCAGGTATCTAGAACCCAACTTGAGTTGTCAATTTAATTATAACAGAAGAACTCACATAAATACACACATGATTTTATCGTACACACGATTATAATAAAGTACATCATATCACACTTGAAATATTATATATGACACTTTACAAATTTATTATTCTCTTAAGATGTATGTAGTGGAACATCTATACAACTGTATTAACTGGACATCTAGTTCATTCCCCAGTAACCCCGGTAACATTTATCTTCACCTAAAAAGAATATGAGACAAATGAGTGAGCTCAGATAGCCTAGTAAGAGGCACCATGACTAAGGATAATTGAAACAAGAAAAATTATCTATAGCCTTATAAGTTAGCAAATTGAGTGTAAATGAAAACATAGACATATGAAATACTATCAATTGTAATTGCATAGGAAAGGTAAACACAGAAATAAAGTAGTTATGAATATCTAAATTCTCCAATCTTTAAACCATCATCAGGATATCTTTACTGGACATATCAGCATACGTGACTTTACCACACAAGTAAATGCCACCAATTTTATATGTCTTCACCATCGGCAAAAAACAATCATAATTTAATAATTCTAATACACATACCAATAATATAATATTTATACGCCCTTGTCACTCATCCTAAGGTACCCACAATCAAATCTGAATCTAAAACCTAATGATCACTTAAATAATTAAGATGCGACTTTCAACATTTGTAACAAAAGTAGCCATATATCAACAAGTTAAGAATCAAAAAATTTAGTAATTATTGTTACTCAAAGAGTAGTAACAATGGTTCAACAATCAAATTGTCAACATATGTCCAAATTGTCAACATATGTTCAAGGTCAATTATAATATTCAATCTCAAGAGTTTCAAAACTGAATAAAGTATTTCCTGTCAAAAGAATCTATTCAAAAGGAAATGATAGCATAACATAAAATGATATTCCTTCAAATGGAAGCAAAATAATGGTACTCCTTACCTTAATGCGTATTCCATAAAATTATGACTTCCTATGAGTAATTGACCTATAAATCATTTTGTCTATTATAATATATTCAAAGATAAAAATATATTTAATTATATAATTTGACTACAATTTCAAAAGTTATTTTATAAAATTTATGAATTTAAGAATATGTTACTCTCTTTGTGACGCCCCCAAATTTTCACTTCTGAATACTCGTGAAAATCTGGTCGTCAGATACCATCTCAGCATGTTGAGTAGCCAATATCTGACAACTCGCCTTGTTATATCTTAAAAGGATCACTCGTACGACTAAATTTACACAGCGGAAGCGTAAACTTAATTAAAAGTTAAAGTCTTACAATAACAGCAGAAGTCGCAAAATGTTTAAATTACAAATTCTCAAGCTAGAACAAATCCGGGAACAACTAATAATATTCTACTTTGCCCTTGCCCTTCGAGGATTCGCCTCGCTCAACTAGGTCTGGAAGGTTTATAAAAACATAGCAAGAGTGAATGAAAGATGCTCAGCAAGAAATTATTCCATTTTGAATAAAACGATCCTTCCAGTCAAACAAGTAAAACGGTATAATTTTGAATTATTAAAACAATAATCTTTGAATTCACGAGTTAATATGAATCTCATCAAAGCATGCATGATATACGAGTAAATGTTATATCATGCTATTCAATATGCAATATTTTGAATAATTGAACATTAATTGGTATTCCTGCCCGACACTAAGTCATTCTACACAAAGTCATTTCAACGCAAAGTCATTTCGTCATCCTCGATATATAGTCAATTTAACGATTTGTACCATATACGTCACAGAAGCAGGAATTAACCATGTAGGGTCCCGGTACATCGGTCTTTAAATTTATGTTCAATATTCGAATTTCAATAATCATGAGTCATATGAAAACAATAAACGTTTCAACAATAGGGCATGCTTATACATGGTAGATATGCATAATCATTCAAAAATTTAATATGAACAACAAATAATGTACAAGTACTTCAATTGTATATTCATGGCAAATATGTATACTAGAATTTAAATTATACGTATTAATAGCTGAAACAAATTGCATGCATAGGTGAAACAATAACTTATACATAAAGGTGGAAAGTAATAACTTGCCTTAGGTACGCTTCCTAGGTTTTCCAACTAATACGTTTCGTAATCGTCGACTTTCTCTCTTCACTCACGTGTGTTCCTATAATAATAACGACCTAACGTTAGTATCGTAATTTTCAAACTATCTCGCTCACTCTCGAAATAAAATTAAGCATCTTAGGATCCCCTAATAAAAAAATCAACATGAACGCACACAAAATTTCAAGGGACAAAATTGTCATTATTTGACAACTTGTTGTTTGACTTATTCTGTTCAATTTATTCCTCGTATTTATCTTGGGGTATTCTCAACCCTAAGATACTTCATCGGATCCTCGTTCAGATGAAAATTGAAAATAACATTCGTATATAAAAATATACAATATTAAGAAATAATAAATATGTCGTGTTATTACATCGTAATGATATTTAAATCATTAAAAAAAATTTAAATAATATTCATTAAATATTCTAATTCATTAAAAATAGAATTTAGTTTAATATATTATTTTCTAATTTTTAAAAAATTAAATTCCCAATTTAAAAAATAAATTTAATATGTTTTATACAATTTTACCAACTCAATGGCATTGTTGAAATTAAGGTCAATTGGCAATTTTGTAATTTGTATCATAATGGCATATTTGTAAAAATGCAACAGGGGTATTTTTTGTAATTAATGCAGCTAGTGTATTTTTGTGATTAATGCAGCAGGGGTATTTTTTGTAATTATGCTGCAGTGGCATTTTGGTAAATAGTGTAGTGGTATTTTGTTAAATAGTGCAGTGGCATTTCTATAATTAGTGTAGTGGCATTTCGGTAAATATGCCCTAAGGGCAGTTTAATAATTTACTGCAGAGGGGTATTTTGGTAAAATGTACATAAGGGTATTTTGGTAAAATGTGCCCTAGGGGTATTAAGGTAATTTGACCCTTCTGTAAAATAATAATAATAATAACAATAATAATAATAAGAACAATAATTATGATAATAAAATAATGTTAATAATAATAATAATAGTAATAATAATAAAAATAAAGATGATATTATAATTAAGATACTAGTGTTATTATTCATAATAAATAACAATCATAATGATATAAGTGTTAATATTAACATATTATATATGCACCATATAAATAATAACTATAATGAAATTAGTTATAAGTATATTATTAATATAACAATAATAAAATAATAATATTGACAATAAAACTGCCAGAAACAGTTGACTGAGTCAACTGTTTCTTCCAGCCAGCTCGTTGGATACATAGTCGGCCATTCGACCAGAATTAGCTGGCCAACAGCCCACTGCAAGCCATGAAAACACACACAAACACATGAAAAAGCTCAAGAAAAAGTGGATTTGTGTTTAAGAGATTGGCAAAACATTCGAATCCATTGACCCCGTCGGGAAAAGGTCCAAAACAGGGAAGAAGAGAGTTGTCTTCCCCGCCTTCGGCGGGACTGCCATGGCCGGCAGTCCCGTTTTCGGCCAAGCTCGATTTTCTGCTATTTTGAGCCCCAAAAATCGATTAAAAACAAAAAAAAAATCCCTCACAACAGCAGGAAACAACACAAGCATCGAATCGACACCAACGCCCTCAAATTCATGGTTAAAAATCCAAGCTTTGCTCAGTTCCAAACCCAACTGAAAATGAGCTCGAACATGGTCGAATCTAGCCCAAAATTGTTGTTTTAAATGCTTAACATGATCCTAGGGACACAAAGAAACTATTCAAGTTATCAATTGAAACCAAACAACACAAAAATTTGATTTTTGAATCTTACCAAGCCAAGAACAAGAAAAATGAAAGTTTGACTTTTTTTGAAATGTTGCGGCTGATTTAAGGATTAGGGTTCGATGCCTGTGTGTTTTAAAGACCGATTGTAACGTTAAACAACAATCCACGATGCAAGAAAAGGACTGTAGATCAAATTGGGCAAAATCAGAAACTGCAGAAAGTTTGGGAGAAAAGAGGAAAGAACAGAAAAAGAAAGGGGGAAAAATGGGGAAAAATAGAAAAAGACAAAAAGTTTTGGGGAAATGTGCATGTGGGCCCCACTTGGTCAACTGAGCTGAAATTCAAAATTCAAATGGCTATTTTGCTTCGATTCGCGAGCTAAATAATTTAATAATTAAATAATACTTTAAAAAGTCAAAATTTGAGAAATATAATATTATACTCTATTCCTACGTTTTGGCACGCTGCGATTCCAACGGCGCTGCCCGTTTTTCCATACGACGCTCTGGTCAAAAAGTCAACTCTGGACTAGGTTAAATAAAAAATTTGACTACATTTCGGTTCACTATTTTTTCACGCTGATTCCAGATCTTTGATCGGTTTATGATTTTGGACACTTTTTAACTTTCGGGTGAAAATAACCAAAATGTCCCTGGGCACAACTTTTACCGAAAATGACCAAAATGCCCTTGGCCATATCTTTTGTCAAAATGACTAAAACGTCCTCAAGCATAACACTTGTCAAAATGACCAAAATATCCTTGGGCATAAGAATTGTTAAAATTATCAAAATGCCCTTGGGCACCATAATTGTCAAAATAACCAAAATGCCATTGGTCATTATTTTATTATTTTAACTAAATTCTGGAAATGTAGCGACGCAGAAAAATCCTACAAGACATGAAGGGGAAATTTTTATTTTATTAGTTGTTCACAAAATTTTGGATCCTTACATTCTTCCCCCTTACAGAAATTTCGTCCCCGAAATTTTACATAAGAAATAATTGGGGGTACTTCTCCATATCGCTTTTTAGCTCCCACGTTGCTTCTTCGACGTCGTGGTTCCTCCATATCACCTTGACTAATGCAATCTCTTTGTTGCACAGTTTCTTGACTCGGTGATCGACTATCGCCATAGGGACTTTGACATAAGTCAAGTCCTGGTTTATCTCAATCGGTTGGTAGTCGATTGCTCTATTGGAGTCAGGTTTGTACGAGTGTAGCAAAGCTATGTGGAACACGTTGTGGATATGCCCCAATGCTGGCGGTAGGGCTAGTTCATAGGCTACTGCTCCGACTCTCCTCAAGATTTGGAAGGGTCCCACAAATCTGGGGCTCAATTTCCCTTTCTTACCAAATCTCATCATTCCTTTTCCAGGGTGACACCTTCAAGAATGCATACTCGCCCACCTCTAGGGTTCTATCCTTGTGGTGGCGATCCACGTACTCTTTCTACCGATCCTGGGCTGCTTTCATCCTCTTGCGAATGACCTTGATGGCGTCTTCGACTTGCTACACGAGTTTAGGTCCCTCTAGTTTCCGCTCCCCAACTTCATTCCAATACAGTGGGGTCCTACACTTTCTCCCGTATAATTCCTCAAAAGGTGCCCCTATACTCGCATGATAACTGTTGTTGTAGGTAAACTCGATTAGCGGTAGGTGATCATCCCAACTCCCTTTGAAATCCAAGGTACAAGCTCTTAACATATCATCCAATGTCTGTATCGTCCTTTCACTCTATCCGTCCGTTTGGGGATGGTATGTTGTACTCATGTCGAGACGTGTCCCCAAATACTCTTAGAAACTGTTCCAAAATCATGACATAAACCTGGCATCTCGATTGGATACGATCAAAATTGGTACGCCGTGTCTACTCACTATCTCATTCACATACAACTTCACCATTTGCTCTAATTTGTAAGTCTCTTTAATCGACACAAAGTGCGCTGACTTGGTCAATCAGTCCACGATGACCCAAATCGCATTCATACCTCTCAAGGTCGGGGGTAGTCCCGTGACGAAGTCCATGCTGAGGTTCTCCCACTTCCACTCGGGAATCTCCAATGGTTGCAGCAATCCACTCGGTTGCTGGTGCTCTACTTTGACCCACTGGCAAGTCAAGCAGCGGCTCACCCATTCCATTATTTCTCTCTTCATATTCGACCACTAGAAGTTCTCGTGAAGGTCGCCGTACATTTTGGTGCCGCCAGGGTGTATAAAAATTTTTGAGTTGTGTGCCTCGTGCAAAATCTCCCTCTTCAACTTGTCATCTTGGGGGATTTATATCCGGTTTTCAAATCGTAGTATTGTATCTCCACCCCATGGACATTTTTCTTTACTTCTCTCTACCAGTCTTCTGCCTTCTTCTGCGTGCTTTTCCTGCACTTCCTTAATTCGGTCAATCAACATTGGCTTTACACTGATTGTTCCCAGTATCTCTGTCCTTTCTTTGGGAGGTGTTATTTCGAGTTGCATACGTTCGAAGTCGCTCATTATCTCTTCTTGCACTAATAGTGCGTTCAACTTCTCTTGATGACTTAGCATATCAGCTAACACATTGGCCTTGCCTGGGTGATAATTGATGGTGCAGTCGTAATCTTTAATTAGCTCCAGCCATCTTCTCTGCCTCATGTTCAGCTCCTTCTGGGTGAATATGTACTTCAGGCTTTTGTGGTCCGTGAAGATCTCGCACTTCTCACCATAGAGGTATTGTTTCCAAATCTTCAAGGCAAAGACCACAACTGCCAGCTCCAGGTCATGGGTAGGGTATCTCTTCTCGAAGTTTTTCAGTTGTCAAGATGCATATGCAATCATCTTCCCGTGTTGCATCAACATGCATCCCAATCCTTTCAACGACGCATCACTGTAAATTACAAACACCCCAGTCTCATCAGGTAGTGATAAAACCGGGGCTGTAGTCAGTCTCTTCTTCAGCTCCTGGAAGCTTTGCTCGCACTTTGGGGTCCATTCAAATTTTATAGCCTTCTGGGTTAGGTTTGTCAATGGCATAACTATCTTCGAGAAATCCTAGATGAATCTCCAATAGTAACTAACTAACACTAAGAAGCTCCTGATCTCTGTTGGCGTCTTGGGCTGGGCCCAATTGGCCACAACTTCGACCTTAGCCGGGTCCACGACGATTCTGTCATTTTCCACCACGTGCCCAAGAAATTGTACCTTCTGCAGCCAAAATTCACACTTCGACAGTTTGGCGTACAACTTCTCTTTTCTCAGCACCTCCAGCGCTATTCTGAGGTGTTCCACGTGTTCCTCCTTCGTCTTAGAATAAATCAGGATGTTATCTATGAACACTATCATGAATTTATCCAAGTATAGCTTGAATGCCCGGTTCATCAGGTCCATGAAGGCAGCCGGTGCATTTGTCAAACCAAATGGCATCACTAGAAATTTGTAATGTCCATAACGCGTCCTAAATGCAGTTTTCTGTATATCTTCTCCTCAGATTTCAATTGGTGGTATCCGGATCTCAGGTCAATCTTTGAAAAGTACGTCGCGCCTCTTAATTGGTCAAATAGATCATTGATTATATGCAGGGGATACCTATTCTTAATTGTAATCTTGTTCAACTCTCTATAATCAATGCATAATCGCATTGACCCATCATTCTTCTGCACGAATAGTATCGGCGCTCCCCACGGCGAAACGGTTGGTCGTATGAATCCCTTATCCAGTAGCTCTTGCAGTTGTTCGATCAGCTCTTTCATTTCCACCGGTGCCATGTGGTATGGTGCCTTCGAAATCAGCGCGACTCTAGGGACCAAGTCAATGGAAAATTCAATTTCTCGATCTAGGGGTAGTCTTGGCAGTTCTTCATGGAATATGTTTTTAAACTCATTTACTACTAAGATGTCTTTGATATTGACTTTGTCGGGTCGGGCATCTCGTACGTGGGCCAAGTAGGCCGAGCATCCCTTCCTTATCATTCTCTTCGCCTTGGCTGTAAGAACCCGAAAATTTTTGAAAATTATTATTAATGAAAAAAATTATAGAGTGTTAAATATAAATTTTAATT
>JAUMHB010075934.1:14616-32366 GCA_032359685.1 Pittosporum tobira | reverse complement strand
TACCTAAATCAACGAAATGGTATATAATTGAATAAATACCCGATCCGAGAGGAAAATTTGCCCTATTTTATTCTCTGCTTCTTCGTCCTCCCAGTTTTTTATGTCTCTACTGGTTTTCCCAGTGGTTTCTCCCGGGTAGGGCTTAAGTAGCATTTGACGATTTTGCTATTTAAATATTTTCTTTTAGAGGTAAACTTAAAACAACAAATTTTATTTTATTTTTTATTTTTTTTCCGCGGTAAGAATTTGAAAAACAGCTATTTTGTCTTCTTCGAAACAGAGTGCGTAGTTGTTTCTATTATTCTATTGCCGATGACCTCATGTAGCCTAGCGGTCACGTGTGAGTTATAAGGTCACGTGTTCTTTACTTAACTTCACTTATTTAAAAAAGAAAAGAGTAATTGTTATTTACAAAAGTTAATTTCAAATATTTTTCAATTAAAAATTAATATAATTTATAATTCAATGATTATAGTAAGCTTAGATGTAAAAAATTTAAATCCTATGAAAAATATTACTTAATTATAAAAACACATATTCAAAACTTAAGGAAGTTCAAACCAATTTTTAATTTGAATTTTTTTTTTTTTTAACTTTGTAAAGAATAATTATAAATACATATTCCAATTTATATAGGGAATTATTATTATACAAGTAAAATTGTTAGTTTTATAAAGTTTTCTATATATCATATAAATGCTGCTCTCAAGTCTCAACTATCAATTCTGATGGTTTGGTTTTAAGTTTAGATAATCGCATATTTAATATTATGTAGTAATTATTTTTAAGTGATATTTTGAGTATCAACGAGTACCGGTCTACAAAGAGAAACTTATTTCATTTTTTTCTTCATATGCCTAGTAAGGCACCAAGAATATTACCAAATGGCATTTGGTCTAATGGTGTTCAAGACCTACTCCCAATTTGAAAGGTCAGGGGTCCAAACCTGACGGTGTACATGTGTATTTCAATATTGTTAAATTATTAAAAAAAAAAAAATTAACAAATATTTACAAATTTAATATTAAGAGAAAAAGATATTCAAAAATTATTTTAATAAAATGTCTAGTCAGACTAACATTACATTTATATCTTTATCTATACAAAAGTACAAACACCCTAAAACTCAAATGAGTTGACTCTATTTTAATTTGTAATTTAGTCACTTTTTGGATCTAAATAACTTTAACATCAATATTTATTTATGCAACTCATAGAGGACATAATAGACATTTTTACTTGATTCAATCTGAGTCAATAAATTGTCTCTTTACAAAATTGAATACAACATATTAAATGCATTTAGTCTAATTTTCTTCCCACTAAAATTACTATTTATTACACCATAATTGCATGAAACATCCAGATGATTGATCTGTAGAGTTTTTGAAGGGTTCCGGCAAAAAGTTACTTGACTCATAAACTTGAATATAAAATTAATTATAAAATGTGTCTTTATATAATTGATTATAATATTTATAGAGTAAAATGCATTTAGCGCACTTTTTTTCCACTAAAATTTTTACTTATTATGTTATAACTACATGAAACATGTAGATTATTAATCTACAAGAACGTTGAAGAGTTATTGCAGGAATTTTGAAAAAGTTTACAAATAAATCACTCTGTAATTGAAAGATTTTATCATGTATAGTCTTTCACATTATATATGAACAAACTCAATCATCTTTAAAATAATTACAATAGATTATTATTTGTTTAATAACCAAATCAAATAATTTGTCTTAAAAGAAAATTCAAAAACTTATTTATCAAATAAATAAATAAATAAATAAATAAAAATATATATATATATATATATATATATATTAACAAAATTTATTAATTAAAAATGTTAAATAGTAAAAAAGATTACCAAAAATATTACAACGGTTTTTCAAAACCCTTTGTCCAAAAAAAAGATGACCAAAACTTTGGCCACTTTTTCGGCATGAATTTTAAAACGCTTTAAAAGCACATATACATATTATAGTTTTTATATATCTTTATATTTTTAACATATTTGTATATTATATTTTTATATATTAAAAAGCATATTAAATATATTTGTACAAATGTGTTTTTAAAACACTTTAAAATTTGTGTACAAAATTGTCAAAATTTTAAGTCATTTTTTAAAGAGAAAAACAGTAACATATCAATAAGTAATTTTGTCTAACCCGAACACCGCCAAACATTCGAATTAATATAAATATAAATAATAAATCTAACAAGTCAAATCAAATACTAGTACGTAGGTATAATTTTCTAATTTTTTAAAAGATTTTTTAGCCACTTCTTATAGCTACGCATAAGAGTTCAATTGTATTCATTTTAGTCATATGATCTTCTTACTTCAAATTCCTACTTTACACACTAGAGAAAATAGACTCTAAGCAGTGCCGAACGCTGCTGATTAGACTCGACTCATGTACCTGGATTCTAATTTTATCATCAGATTCAGTTGAAGAATTCTTGACCTATGAGCCGGTGTCCATAAGATGGTACCTTCGGCTTGTGGCATTAGAACTAGGGCTCCTCTGGTGTCTCTCATGGGCTCCAGTTATAGGATCACCCTTCAATCATATGTTCAGTTTTGTGACTCTGATGTTCATAGGCCATATGGGAGCATTGGAGCTAGCAGGAGCATCCATCGCCATTGTTGGAATTCAAGGACTTGCTCATAGCCTCAGGGTTATCTCAAGGACTTGCTAATAGCCTCAGGGTCATCTCAATTTTCTAGGTTTCTTGTTAATAAATTTTGAATACTCTATGTTCTTAAACAAAAAATAAACATCCTTATCTCATTTTGTAGTAAATAAGTTTTTTTTCCCAAGTTTTCCTTTAAGCTTTTTCAAATAGTAGATTTAACTAGAATAAAAATGATGACAATGTAGGTTACTTAAAAAGCAATCAAGATTAAAACTTGTGCAGTTGGGTATAACTACTCCAGCTCCAACTGTTTGCAGTCAAGCACACAGGGTCCTGAAATAAGGTGAAATGGGAATCATTTGCTAGAGAGCTATCATATTGAAAACTGGGTTAGCAGTCCTCACATTCCCATATTGGTACTCGGGCCAAATCCTTAAAACAATAGATCTATCAGATAATTTAGCCAAGTAGGGCCAAGTTTTTGCACGCAGATTGATCCCTCAGTTATACACGTTTGTAATTTTATCTTGAAAATTTAAAATTTTCGCCGGAGGAAGGGCAAAAACGATATTTTAACAGAGTTAAATAACGGAATTTGCCGTGAGATGGATCAGATTAAATATTTCTTTACCTTTAATGTAAAATTATCATGGTGGCCTCAAAAGACAAATACACCCTTCAAAAAATTCACACTGCCGGAAAATTTTTAACTCTTCGGTGAAAATTGGAAGATTCAATTTTTAAAAATGTATGAACATTGAAGTTTGATTTGAAAAAAAAAAAAAATTGTCAAATGTTCAATGTCTAAAAGTGGTAAAAACACAAGGTCAAAAATACATTTTCACCTTGTTTTTAATATGTTTTTTTATCAATTTGATAAATTATCCAATGTGGAATAGCTTTTGTTCACCTTTTTTGATCTCAAGGTGAGGCCATTGGGAAGAATGTAATGCAAGCTGTAGTGGCGTATGGTAACCTTGCTACTTACGACATCATCGGCCTGCTCATTGGATGTGTTCTTGGGTTCAAAACCAGTCTAGAAGCAGCAGTAAGTACTCTCCATCGGATGTTCATCCAGGGCCGTCCCAAGGGCAACTCAATTTCAGCCGTCCACGCGACTAAAATCATGTGGATGGAATTGAAAAAACGTAAAAAGTCATTGCACTTACTTAAGTGCGGCGAAAAAAATCAAAACAAAGAGTAAAAAATTATCACTTGATAAAGCGTAACAATCCTCCTATCTAACTATCTATCCAGATGTATTGTATGATCTATAACCACAAGATACAACATTTTCCTATATAAATTCAGTTGCATTTTTGTCGGCTATTATAGGGAATTTGGTGGGGGCGTTGGCTGGTGTTCTCTTTCAAACACTAGCTCTACTTATCCCAACAGTAAGAACAGGGAGGAATGCTGAGGCAATCCTATAAATATTATTTGAATCATCTGAGTTATGAACGTATAAGGATTGCATGTGCACATGTATATATCTAACCATTCTTGATTACTTGATTAAATTTCAGGTTGCAAAAGCTGCAGACTGCTCAAGGCAATCTGCGGAAACAGCGGCCTAGATCTTGTGGATATAATGAACGCTTGGGGCTACAAGTCTAAAACATCATGTTGTCCTGTTTTTTGTTCCTTTTTTCTTTTTGCGGTTACATAAGTATAGGGCAACTTTCAATAAGGAAATGCAGGGAACACCAGCTTCTTGTTACACTTGCTTTCCTATATACAAATTTGAGTAAAACCAAATGTTGTTGAGATAAAAGTAGAGCTCCCTTCGATAAGTAAGTACTACCAAATACCAATACAAGAAATTCATGGACAAGGCATCATATATTTAGAACATGAACTTCCTGTTTCCTATTATAAACCACATCAGAAACTATCAACTCATCTTGGTTTTCCAAGGACATGACTGTCTTTTGTGCATCTTCTTCTTCATCATCAGCACCATCAACATCTTCATCTTCATCGTCAATATCAAAGTTGTCATGATTATCGAGATACTTCGGGGCATGATGATCTTCTTGTCCTACAAGCTGGTAAGCTTCCACTTGTTCTTCAGCTGTTTTAGCTAAAGAAAGAAGAATATTCTTAGCTTTCTGATCCGGAGGGACCCTAAAAGATTCCATCTCTTTGAACCAAACCACAGCGCTTCCAAAACCCATGTTCCTACCATACGCATCCATGATTGTGGTGAAAATAGTCTGATTGGCTTTCATGCCACATAAACGCATTTCTTCATATTTCTTCATCATTGTCTCCAAATCATTAGTCTTAGCATACCCTTTGATCAGAATCCCGTACGTAACAACATTGGGTTCAAATCCATCTTGCTTTATTCGTCTGAAGAATTTTTCCGCACCCCCCATGTCAGATGCATTTACATATGCCAATAACATCGTTGTATAAGACCAAAGATCAGGTGTACACCTAGCAAATATAACATCAAATTTTCTCCGTCAGCCATATGTAGTACATAACAACACAGGATTAAGCTTCCAAAATACGAAAATATACATGCTCCAAGAATACTTTTTCCCAAATAATGGGCCAGTGGAGAACCTACTGCATACCCAAGGATCAACAAATGATATTCCCAAGGCCCCGACAACAGTCTTATTTAAATGCTTTTATATTCTAGACTAGAAGAGAGACGAGGAGTAAATTCAAGTAACATTTACAGCCTAGACAACATTTATTACTGTTGATAAAGATGCAAGAACATTATGTATAAAACGCCATGATTTAGCGTACATTTGCCATCACAAATCACACCTTTCTTAACACCAACAAGGTACATGAAAGATATATTTAGCTTCTTTTCAAATATTTCCAACCATGGAATTAGCAACCATGAAAATTCAAGAAGATTTATTATTATGAAACAGAAGGCCCTAAAGCAGAGCTACCTTTAGGGATACTATATTAAACGATACAACTCTGCACCCAAACGCTCGTAAAGTGGGATCACTTCCAGTGATGAACATTGTTCAACCACAAGCTACATGAAAACTAAGAATTCAGTTTATAATTTTACTGAGATAAATCAAGGATGCTCCATGAGAACATCTTGATTATAATATCCTCAAATTTAAGGTTCAAAAGTATTAGATGTTTCCACTCCTATAAGCCAACTAATGGCAGAGGAAATGAAAGGGACTGAATGTGAAACATGAAAAATTTACGTTCACAAGGTTGATACAGCTCAAAAACAAAATGTGAAAAAGGAGAAAGAGTGAAGACTAATCCCACCTTAACATTGCATTCTGTCTTATGAAGCATGACATGAACTTAGTTAGCAGTAACACTTCAATTTTGACAAGATTAATCCATAAATTTAAAGGATTGTAATCACTATCAATAGATTTAAAAAAGAAGGTGCAGGTCTTCTTTGATCTTTCTTCATAACTTTTTGCAGAAGGATTTTAATGGTATATCTCCATACATCTACTCCATCTTCCACATTAGGTATCTTATCTCAGCTCAGCTCCAGTTGACAACTACTTATAGGTAACTTGTGCTTTTTACCTTGCATCTTATTTATTTCAAGAACAAAGCACTGGAAGGTGATCCGTACTGAGTTAAATAAATTTTACCTGTCTCTTCGCATGCTCTTGAAGACTGTATGAGCTTGCTCCACCATGCCTGATATTGCAAATGCTTCAAGTAAAATGTTATAAGCTTTTTGTGTTGGCCTGAAAAGAAAAACACATTTCTTTTACACTTTTTTGTTTATGTGGTTATTCATAATACAACCAGCCGAAACAACTTAACACACCTGACACCAGCATCAAGCATCTCCTCAAAAACAGCTAACGCCTCTTCTTCCCTTCTAGCTTTCCCGTAAGCATTAATTAGTAAGGCATAACTTACAACATCAGGTCTAAGACCAGCTCTTTGCATCTAAAATTAGGTATTACTCTGATGAAATCATTATAATTGTAAAATTAAAGGGAAAGAAAGTAAAGCAAGAATGAAAGAAAAGATATTTCAACAAAGCAAGAATGAAAGAAAAGATATTTCAACAACTAAATCGGTTATCTAAGGAACTTTTATTTTTATTTTTATGATTTATGAGGGACTCATTTAGGAAAGCCAAAGATAAGTACTAACTTGAGCATTGCCAAAATGGGTACATATCTAGCCTTTACGAAGTGAAGAAACAACTGCATATTGTTAATTCAATTTACCTGGTCATAAATATTTGAAACCTCCTTGTAATTAGTTTCATATGACATTAAACTATTATATGTAACTGTATTGTGCGGAACTCCTCGCTCAGCCATCACTGTAAATAGTTTACGAGCTTTGTCATAACTCCCAGCCTTCTTATGCATATAGATCATCATGTGGAACATTTTCTGGTCCGGCTTTAAAGGTGATATCTCCCTGTCCAGAAGGGTTTCGAAAATCTCTTCAGCTTCTTTGAACTTGTTTCCCTGCAATTTTCCAAGTTACACTGATGAGGCTCAAACTTCCAAGCCAGACACAAAGCGAGATAACATACACAAAAGTTACCTCAACAAATATTTTAAGAATGATTTGATATGTTATAGCAGAAGGTTCAGGCCCTGAAGATTGCATCCTTCGAAATATCGCTTCGGCTTTATTGTATTGACCGCCTTTTCCATATGCTTCCATAATAGCAGTGTGGGATCCCACGTTCGGGGGATAACCCTTTTTGCTCATGTAGCCTAAAACCCTTTCGGCCTTAATATAATCCCCCTGCTTACCATAAGCTGTAATTAACAACAGAGCATCCATCTCATTGAAATCCCACCAATGCTGAGTCCTTAGCCATTCAAGAATCTGAGGAGAAAGCAGATTAATACCGAACAAAGAAAAAGTATTAGAACGTGGAATCAGATTAAATGCAAAAAGAAACGAACTCATAGGTAGACTGTTTTCGTGTTCATATATTTAAAAGAAACCAAATATGTATCTAGATAGTAAGAGCAATCAGAACATTAACTATGTACCAAAAAATCAGAACATTAATTACTGATAGATGTCGTTTCACTTTATGTTTAACGGGATTTGAAATTATTCAATCTTAGAGAAGACGGAAAATAGTAAACCTTGCATACCTCACCGACAAGATTCCATTTTTTCAGCTGCTTAAATCTGACCAAGGTACCAAGAACCAGATCTTTAGGAAGGGCCTCATTCCTGACCCTTTGACTTCGAAGTACTGAAACAGCTGAGCCAGTCTCTTCAATTTCGTTCATAATTTTCCTCCAGTTCCTCTGATCTGCTTCATCATTAGCATCCTTGAAAACTTCTAATTTCTTCCTCTTTTGCGTAAACTTTCGAGGCTTCAACATGCTGAGACAAACTATCTCTGCTCTTCTATGGACTTTGACATTTGCATCAACTGAATTCCTGCTAATATTCTGGTTTCTGGATTAAAGGAAATATACATAGGTGAGTTTACCAACTTGTCAGAGCCATCCAAAAAAATATCAGCTACAAAAGATAAGTGGAGTATAATACATACATACATACATACGTACATATATACATGTATGGTGGCGCTATTGGTACTTCTACGTACTACATTGTGATTCCACTAGAGTAAACTGTATTCCCTTCAGTCCACAAAAAGAGCCCCATTTCTCAAAATATTTTACTGCACAAAAAGAGTTTCTCTGTGATTGATGATAGTATGCACAATGAGACTATGTCCTCAAGTTGACCAAAGCCATAACATTCATTATTTTAGAGGTAGACATGAACAACAGAATGATACTTGATAGTAAATTCATATTGTCAACAAGGAACCTAAAGAAGCTCTACATGAGCAGTCATAACATATTACTCCCTCCATTTAACAAAAAGCATCCCATTTGACCCCAAAAAAATGTTCCACAAAAAAAGTCTTTAAATTTGTTGACGATAGTACATAACAACACAATGTCATCAAGCATAACATCACAATCTCACTATCATGTCACCATCGCTGACTAAGCAAACAAGTAAAGATGGGATAATTATATATCCTTAATGTTTGTAAATTTCGTAAAGAGACTCACAACATAGGGAGTAAAAAGCAGTTGATAGGTAACAGTTGCAGAAATGAATCAGCCTCTCATGGACACCGTAGCCATAATTGGAGTACAGAATTGCATTACAACTACAATTCTGTCAATAGAATTTGAAATTTATGAATTCATGATCTACTTATTGGTTTTCATATCATTTCCGATGCTCCAAGAACCAGAACTGAAATTCTTGTGGTTTACAATTTGAGAAAAAATAAATGAAAAATTGAAATGCAAAAGCGAAAAGAAAACAAACCTGCAAGTAAGAGGGGATGGAAGTGAAAGAAATGACTTCAAGAACATTGTTTGAGGCATTTATCTCCTTCAATTTTTATAGAAGCAGACTGAAAAAGAGAGGGGTTTTAGAAAGTCCTGCTTGGTCTCACGACGATGGCTGAAATATCATCAGCTGATAATACTAATTTTTGATTTCGTATGTTCGTTTCTGGATAAAATTTGGGAGATATTTAAGGATGGACCGACCCATTGTGTTTCTCAAAATCTGGATAAAAGTTGGAGTAAATTTTATTTTGAGCCCTAAGCATAAGTTAAATTATATCTCTTTGTTATTATTTTTGTATTAAATTAAATTTTTTGAACAAAAATTTATCAAATATTTTAACATATTTAACATGTGTTTTGCATGTGATTCTCATATTAATTTTAGTAAAATTTACGTGTAAAACGACGGCGCTAAAATATTATACGAATTTTTGTTTGAACGGTGTAAAATAATACAAAATAATAGTTAAAAAGTACAGTTTAACTCAAATAAAAATATATAATGTAATTTAAAACATTAAACATACTTAGGGGGTTTAAAATAAAATTTATTCTATAATATTTAAAAGTAATCATTCTTAAGAAATAAAATTATTGTTATATTAATTAAAAATTTGATGCTAATGACATACTACTGCTACTTAAATTACAACAACAATGTCATGTTAAATTTTTTGTCTCACTTTATAGCTTAAAACCAAAAAATTATATATAATTAAGTAATTATAAACCGGTTCAAGAATGAATACTTATTTTTGATTTTAGAATATATAAAGTAATACTTACAAAATTACGTTTTTATAATTAATTTACTACGGGACACCTTATAATAAAATTAGAGTTTTAACTTCATTAGCAATTCAAAATCCTATTAAAAGTACTTTAGAAGTTGTTAATGTTTATTTTTTAAAATAAAAAAAAAAGTAGATACATATTACATACACACACTTTGATCTAAAAAGACAAGATTATTTTCAAAAATTTATTATTTTGAACTAATTAATAAATTATACTAATTTTAAACTTAGAATAAATATACGTATAAAATATTTACAGAATGTATATTATCACTCTGATCGTATATATAAATAATTTTCTGAATCTTTAATTTTCAAAATATTATTTTCACAAATATTTTAACCACCAGCAGAGGAGAGCCCCATGTTATGGATGTTACACGTACAAATCCTTCTCTTCTGTATCTCAGGTATACCTTTCGACTACAACTATATTTGTGCTATTTCCTTTTTGTCAAAACAAAAAATTAATTAATTAACTAAAATTTAAATGATTACTTATATAAATATAAGAATGAAAATCTCAAAAAAACTCTCTTTCGCAAGCATTTGCGAAAAGTAGTTTTTTTTTTTAAAACATACATTTTCAAAAGCTAGTTAGTCCAACACCACACTACACGCGCTCCTGCCTCCTGCCCATAATATAAACACATATTTTGTGTCATTTATTTCCACCATCCTATAATATATTTTTTTTATCATATATTTCTTATGTTTCATAATATAAATAATACATTTTAACAATTACATAGTACATTCAAAATATATTAAAATAATATATTTTTATAATATGTAAATTATAATTAAAAATATAATACATATATATATATAGATATATAGATTTATTTATAATTTTAATCCCAAAATAAACTCACTTTTAGACTTAAAATCTTAAACTTTTAATTTTGATAAATCGAACTTCAACATATTAATTTTATATAAATTAAACCTGAGACCGCCGGAAAATAATTTTTTTTGTCGAAGCAAGAATTTTTTTGACATAACAATAAATTAAACCCATCTAACAAGAGCAAAATCTAGCTGCAAACACAAACCCAGCTTGTCCTTCTTTAAACATAAAGCCGCCTATCAATATGCAACTCTACCTTCTTAGGCAATATCACAATTTTCTATAATTATGGACAAAAAATTAAGAATTTATTATTTTAACAACTACACCAAAACCGAATACTTCCACCGCAGCTCCCATTATTACTTTAAACAGTGGGAACTGTCAGAGTTGTAGGATATTGGTGACGGATTTGCAGGCGGAGAGGCACCGCCTTCTTTGATCTTGATCAGAGCTTCCACTGCTGTTAAGGCCATGGCCACACCCATCTCGGCCATGCCTACAACTGTCTTGGCGATGTCCTCGGATACTTGAGCTTTGATCTGTCCCTTCATTAGGGGAAGTTTTGTGTTTGGGTTTTTCTTGGGGATGGAGGAAGAGATTGCCATTCACAAATCAGTGATCTTGAGTTTAAATAAAAGTAAGAAAGAAGAGTTAATATTTCTAAAAACAGAAGAGTTACTTGGACGTGGAAACAGAAGATGAAACTAGAGAGATTGCCCTTAAATTATAATATTGTCCTATTTGTGCACGTTACATGTATGATTTGAACGAAATATTTAATTTTTTGATATTTAAAAATTTAATTTGTACTGATTTATAACGTTGAAGTTTGATTTATTAAAATTAAAAATTAAAAATTTTAATTTTAAAAATGAATATATTTTGATGTCAAAATTATAAATAAAGCATATATACATATTATAACCTACATCATACAACTACCAAAACGTATTGCACAAATAGAATACTGTTTCGGCGATCATTGACATATAGTATAACACACATAATTCAAATTATTTTCATCAAAATTACATCGTTTCACCTTGTATTTAAAAATTAACTACAAATCACTTCAAGTTTTCAGACAAATTCTCTCATTTTCATCAATTTTAACAACAAATATAATATACTAGTCAAAAAACAAATATATTATCTCAACTGCATTCTCAATTATAATAATAAAACTTAAAATGCCTTTAACTTCCCCACGTAAAATGTTCTTAGGATCAACCAATCTACTATTATCCATCACTAATCCATCTAGTCTGTTGCTTCCATACCAATCGTGGATAAGTCCGGCGGCCGGAGGCGACCGTATATTTCTATAGTTCGCCGACATCTGGTGCTCCAGTAACTCAGTGGCTGAGGCTGGACTGGATGGAAAATTAAACATTTCTGAGAACATCCCTGCAGTTTCATACCCATGAATTCCACTGCCGGATTCTTCCTCTATAGCCACCAGTGGCGGCGGTGGATCAAAACCTTGAGCTCTCAGCTTATCTCTCCGGATCTGTTGTGCTATCATGTTCTGTTAATGTTGTTCTTGTTGTGATCTGTCGAACCCATTGCAGCTTGGTGATGATAATCTTGGGACATAGAAGAAGATTTAAAAGAATTATTGTGCTCCTCCTCTAAGACGAGTAATTTGTGGGTAACCTCCTTTGAAAGAAAGAGTATTATCATTAACAAACGGTAGAATTCTAGGTGGTTGTGTTGCTAATTCCATATCTCCATCTTCATCATAATCTTGTTCAACAGCTTAGCTTAATTGATTTGACCGTAGATAGATTGTGGTAGCTGAAACATTAAGATATGGAAATTAACGCAAATCATTGAAATAATTAACATATACAAACCGTAGGTAGTAATATTTGACAAAAATAAGCATGACGAAAAAGAAAAAGGATAGAAAAGAGAAGGCATGGATGGAACAGAATTAGAGGCTTTGAGATTAGAGAAACTGGAAATTCGATTGTAACGGTGATAAAAGTAATGCCCATGTAGGTGGTCAACAATTATATATATATATAAGGTATAATAGTTATTTTATTATAACAATTTAAAATCAAAGAGAGAGAGAGAGTCTATTTAATTTTAAAAACTTGGGTGATTTATAATTGATTTTTAGACTTAAAGTGAGGTCATGCAATTTAGTAAACCCATATATGATAAATTGTAATTTACCCTTCATTTTTTGATAATTGCTCAAAAGTCATAAATAATTTGGTACATGGTTACAGTACGGATTATTAATATAGCGCATATGTTTTTTAGTGGCCTAAAGAATACATGTACTTACAGTACGGATTATTAATAACGGGCATATGTTTTTTAGTGGCCTAAACTAGAACGGAACTATCCCGCGTGGCAGCCAATTTTTCTGGAAAACTATGATTCTCCCCCATATTTTACCCAAATGAATTAGGTAAATATGCCCTAGAAGCTAGATTCGGGAGATTAAAAGCGGAATAGACACAGGGGTGTCCTCACCCATGACTGGCTGGAAGAGATCCACCTCCCCATGCCGCTCCAGGACCCACATCCGGCAGTCTTTGGCTGCCATTATTCCAGTTGAGTATGCACCATGTACAGATCCAGGGTAGTCCATACTAGTAGCCTCCCCAGCAAAGAATAAGTTATCTACAGGGATCCTTAGCTTCTTGTATAGATCATGGGGTTTCCCTACTTCATCATAGCTATAGGATCTGAGTGAGTTTACATCCGTGCCCCAGTGAGAAACAAGGTACTGAATCTGCATGACACAACAAAGGACGAGAAAAGATTAAAAAAATTAATTAAAAAAAAAGGTTAGAATATGACATAAATTTCATCACAGCACGCTATACAAATTAAGGAGAGTGGTTCTATATCCTCTGAATTGGCATATGCTGATGTTAGTGATATGCTCAATGATCCAATCATAAATTGTACTCTATTATTAATTGTGGATAAAGTTGTGTTAAAAAAACCGACCTTCACCTAACTTAGGTAATTATAATGTTTTACTAAAGACCGCTTATAATTTGTGGACCAAAAATGAGTTTTGGGCCTACTGCTAATGTTAGGTGAACCTAAAGGGTCGCACACTAAGCGAACTGTGCTTATAATGTATTGAGCCGGACAGCTAGGGTTTCCTTACTCTCTCTAACCCTATTTACCGCGAGGTTAAGAGACTTAGAGAAAAAGAAACAAGAGAACTGCGCTAGCACGCACAAGGCTCGGGCTCAGTTCGTGTGTGTGGATACCAGTAGAGGCGTGGCGATTGACACGCTGATCCAGACGCAACTGTTCTTCTTATCTCCATCGAAATTCATTCAGCTATAATCGATCTTCTATTTCGGTTTCAATATAAGCATAACTTATGGGAATCGGATAAATTATTTTTTTTAAATTCCGCATCGATTTTTGATCTGAAACCCAACAGCTGACTGACTCACAATAGCAACATATAATTACATCAAAATTCATGGGCTCCTGTATATTGTATACCATGCAAGACAGTCTACATAAGCCGAGTTGGAGGATGAATGATGAATCATTTCCTATCACATATATTTTCATCTGCTTTTGTCACAATGGATTTTATTATTTTGCCGTTTCTACCACCACATTCTTAGGCTTCGTTTGGAACTGGGAACATGCAGAGAAATGAAAGAAAAAGGATAACCAAAATTAATGTAAAATTGAGAAACTCTTAACTAACACAATTCCAAATAACTATACTTCTAAAAAAAATATTATCAAGAACAGTGTTGAAAATGAAAAAAGCCCAGTTGATGATTAAAAATAAATAAATATTTCGAATGCATTTTCATTTCCTTTTCCATTATTTTCTCTCAAGTTTTGTTAATACACAATCAAAGCCAATTTGAACACCAAAAATTTAGACATGAAGGCTTGCATCACAAGTACGGGAACGACGACAATATTCCGGCTTTAAGATCACCAAATCCAAACAATCAAGAACACAAAAAATTTGAGTACTTGTAAATGGATAAGATGTGTGTGTATATATAGAAACCAAAGGTAGAGTTATTACCGGATCAGAAGCGTCAGGCAGGAATTTTTTAAAGTTGTGTAAAAGCAAAATTAGCTGCAGTCTCATCCGACAATTTCTCAATGTCACAGGCCAGGTGCCCAGCAGGCATATAGACAAGGACTGTGTGACCAGTAGCCTTGTGTAGATTCAAGAAGTAACCGCATCCATAAGAAGTCTCCGAAACTACTCCCAGGAACTCCACATTTGGCCAAAATACCTCCTTGAAGTGCAGGATTATCTTATTCTCGATTCCCACCCCCAGATCAGCAATGGCTGCTTCTTTCCATTCAGGTAGCCTTGGTTCAAAACTAATATGCTTTGATTTCAAAACACCGAGAGGGACTGCAACAATGGCAGCATCGGTAATGAATGTTCTCCCACCTTCAACAGTGACCTTAACTCCATTATAGTGTCTAACTACATTTGTAACCCTAACAAATAGGATAAGAAACATGAGCAGGTCAGTGGAAGGAAAATGCAAGACCAAAACACATTTTGCATGTCTGAAGCAATTATTTATTCTTACCTGTGACCCAAGCGGATGTCAAAGCCTTTGGCAATTGTGTTTATAACAGGTAAGTAACCCCGGACCATGAGCCCATGTCCACCAGCAAGGAGCTCTTCCTGTTTAACCAAAATTCACAAGGTTAGATAAAAAAAACGCATATTTGCTGCAAATGAAGAGTCTTTGCTAGACCAAAGGTGATTGCCTAGTGGTAAGGCCTCTCCCTTTACCCTGCAAGGTCAGGGGTTCGAGCATAACTCCCTCCCCCCTCTGTTGGACCCAAAAAAAAAAAAAGTAGTCTTTGCTACGGAGCCTTAAAAGATGATATATATATATATATATAAGCTTGCCTGGTCCCAGCATTGAAGGGAGATGGTATCAGCATCTGCAGCAAACCACCCTTCCATTCTGCATAAGTACCACTGCATCACCTTATGAGAAAGTCCGTCCAACCTTAAATCTGGCCTTCTTTCAAAAACAAGTGAAATAGCATGGTTTATGGACATGTCTTCACAGTTTTCTGCTCTTACCAGATTCGCCTGCTCCGAGGAAAGAGAAGTGTGAGAAATCTAAAAATTTAAAAATATGTATATATGATATGTTAACATGAAAAAGTATTGTTAGAATACTTATATACACAGAGGAAAGAGAATACATGCCTCTTCCAAAATGCTCTCAAATACTTCGCCAACCTTTGTGACTAATTCTTGAGGGACTTGATTCCCATCCATATCAAAGAGAGCATAGCTGAGAAAGGACAATCAAAAGTAAATAAGACATTCCTTGTATAGATAAAATGTTCATTTTAAATATAAGTGAGATATGACGGACAACAGAAATGAATAATGAAAAAGGGGGGAAGGAGGGAGAAAAGATAACCATATTTTATAGTTAATTTTTAATTTTTTTTAAAAGATAACCAAATTACAAACATTACAGAGGGCATTTTTAAGTGGAAACTGCAACCAAACCTTTTCCATTACCAATTCCTTTTCAGTTCCTGCTGCAACTAGAGGAACATCCCAGGTTGATTAACATGTAAGTATATCATACGAGTTTATGCCCACGTCTATGAAGCTAACATTCCATATGCAAACATTAAGAGTTGATAATATACGTTGATTCATCAACATTATAGATCATTTTTTATCCATCACCTTGATGTTCTATACTTCGTATGATTGAAGTAATTGATGCCTACTTTTATTCTGACTACTAAAACCTCAATTTCATTTTACTATTTCGTTATTCTCCATGGTCCATACTCGTACGCTGATCTTTCTGGTAATTACTTATGTTATCTTTTTAAAGATGAACTTGATGTGACAATCCAATTGAAAAATACTCATAAAATCATCGTAAAGACATGTCCTAAATTATGGTACAAAGAAGAATAACAAGCTTTCACCATGGAGAAAACTATGCACTTCAAAAGAAACAATAATAAAATTATGACTACCTCTCCAAATCATGGTCATACAATATGGAGTTTTCGCCACTTGTACGATATAGAGGTAGTCCTAGTTTTCCAATAATAGGTGCCAATGGATTTTCTTCGCAGACCCCATGCAACCTAAAATATAAATGTTAAGTATATACTGGAGTTAGCCAATTGATAGATGGGTATTTAACTATTGTAATAAAGAAAAACTTCACAATCCTCATGTTACCATGATGCACCCAAATCGACTGGAAATCCAAATGTGCAATTGGTACAAATTCGACCACCAATTCTAGCCCGTGATTCCAACAAAGTCACCTGAAAATTAAACAAAGCTACAATATATCAGCCCTTGCACAATGTATACACTTGGAATACCAATCAAGGAAAGAAATTATACATGCATATTACACAAAAGAAGACATATCATAACTTCAATACTTCAATCTATACTTCTGTTAGGTACCTGAAATGAAGCATCATGAAGAGCTCGAGCGGCTGCAATGCCAGCCATCCCACCACCAATGACAATGACAGATGCTGAGGCTGCATTCCTCCCAATGTTTGAATAGCAAAGAGCTACAAAGTCAAAGACGTAACTTGTAATTAGATTGAGACTTAGAGATAATCAATAAATGGGTCAGAAAAGGGCATACAATACTCTATATGATGACAAAAATTCATGAAAGGCCTTTTTCTGGATATATATTACATATACTTCAAAGCTATTGTACATATCCTCAAATACTATGTAACAAAGAAAGGAGGACCACAGCTTTAGTCTTTTAGAACACGATAAAGGGATAGAAAAGTAGTACGTATGTTACAAGTTGGAAAGTATGTGAACAGGGAGCTCACCAGTTCCCGACCAATTTTCCTGTATGTAGACTTGAATATGCCGCTGCATTAACAGTTACAGTTGTAATTTGTACGTACATTGTGCCTCAAGGTACACTGTTAATGCACCAGTTACAAGATTGCTGCCTCGAAAAACTAGTACTACTTTTATGAGGTTGAAACAATAAATTTGATGGGTAAATCACATGATATGTAGATAAAACATAAATTTAATCAGATTTTGTCTGGGTATGCCCCAGTTTTTATCTTCCACTAGAAAGTTTCAATCTT
>JAUMHB010075923.1:0-12660 GCA_032359685.1 Pittosporum tobira | reverse complement strand
ATCTCTGCGGAAATACCTCAAAACACACTGTGGTATGGTTGATTTCCTATGGGAATAAACAAAATCTATTATTTTCTATCTTTTTTATTATTTTCACCAATTCTATCAATTGTCCTACATTAATAACCATGTGAAGACCCCAAGCTTTTTTGCATAGTCAAAAGATAATACATCCAATGTTAGATGCTCAAAATTCAATGCTAAGCATATGTGGCTTCCTCTAAAAGCTCAAGATTGTAACATAACTGAATAACTAACTTTATTTCACAACAAAGAGTCCCATTTGTCAAAGCATTATGGGTACATGTATGTATAATTACAAGGGGATTATATTTAACCAAAGTATTGGAATCACAAACAATGAACAAATTACAAATTTGGAATTAGTAATGCATAAATAGTACTAAGCCTTATACATATATGGTGAAATTGAAAGGAAAAACAGTTACCTGCAATTGGGATTCTCCATAGGATGATGGGTAAAAATCTGGTCTTTACCCGACCCTTTATCCATGATAGAAGAGTCAAAACTTGGGTCGACTTTGAAGCAATCAAAGTTCTGAGTTGAAACAAAAACATTGGTCTTCAATGGGGGAGAAACCGAGGCAGAAGGAGAAGAAGGTGCAGAAAGATGGAAATTGCAATAGCCCAAGCTAGCCCATCTGGGTTTCCAAGACCAACCAAACATAACCCCAAGAAGAAAAGCAATCCAAACAGGACCAAGAAACATGCACATCTCTGCAAAAACAGCCCCACTTGGGGGTTTGCTCAATATCTCCACAAAATCCTCGATCAAAGCCATAGCTGACACACAATCAGAGCGTCCCAACCACAGGAAAAATGAAACAGAATTGAAGAATAATTAAGCAATCCTATATTAAGAGAATGAATAATGAATGATTAAGGGGAAAGAAAAACCCAAGACGAAACCTCCAATAATTTTAGCGGAGTTTTTCAGAAGGAAAAACCAAGGGCAAGTGGTAGTGATTGATTAGGATAAGGATGAAAAGGACATGAAAGGGTATAGATAGATAGAGGGGTTGCTGAGATTGTGGCGGGTAAACGAAAAATAGATGTGGAAGGTGTTTGATGAAGCAAGTACCACCACAGCGAATGGCAAAACCCTATAAATAGGGCAGCTGTCACTCGTCCTGACACGAGAATACGAGTTCAGAAAAATTACGCATATCAGATGGTCGGCGGTCTTAATTCTAATAAAGTCCCTAATGCTAATTCAAAATACGGCTGTGGGTTGGACTAGAGCAAGTCTTAGCTTTGTTTGTGGTCGCCGCGGTTCCTCGTTTTCCACGTATATAAGATTTTGACCACCCTGGCATATGCTTCTTATCATACATTCACACGTGGATCCGAGTAACATCCACCTTATCAAATTTAGTCTTTTTTTTCGAGTATCAATTGGGATTCCATATTTCAGCAGTAAATCTGAAATTTTCTTTAAACCCAAATATATTTATGGCCCTAATTGATCAAATTTATTTTAGAATAATTTAAAATTTGTTTATTAATTAAAATAAATTTTAATTTTAATTTTTTTTATTAATTAAATTTTTAAAAATAAATTAAAAATATTGTTATAGTTTATAATTTTTTAAATTAATAAAAATAAATATTTTAAAAATATTTTTTACTAAAAATAAATTATAATCAATTTCCAAAATCGAACATATGTTTATGTGACACTCCTAACTTGCATCCAACAAAAAGAAAAAATATATATACAGACAGTGCTAATTTGAACAAGCTCAAATAGTCAAATTAAATGAATAAATTATTCAATCGAAGGCTAAATTGGAATACTTTCTTTGATTTTAAATAAAACAAAACAAAAAAAAATGGACCAAAATAATACTCTACATTTCAGGTTGTCTAGATTAGATATAAAGTTCAATGTTATCTGTATAAATAAATTTGTTACTCTTACAATTATTTTAATTAGAAAAAAGACAAATACTTGTTATTTTCCAAAAAAAAAAAAAATTTCAATTACTCAACTTTTGTAAGATAAAATAATGGATTATTGATTATTCTTTTTAAAACGAATAGAATATACTATAAACGTACCGTATAAGATCATTTTTAACAAAAATAATTTTGTTAAATTAATAGTTTAAAAAATATATAGTTAAGTATTAAAAATGTTAATTTTGGCAAGTTACATTTATTGTCTTTTGGTATTAATATAAAAAATATTTTTATAATAATATTTTATCTTAAATTTAGTATTTAAAAATATATTTATCATTTTATCATTGAATAGACTATTATGTTGGGAGAATTCTCCACACAACCCGTATGTCTGATACGATTTAAGTTAAATTGATCAAAAAAAATAAAAATTTTGGACACCAATTAAAAATAAAAAAAGAAGAAGACTATTATTAGATTAATTATGCGTTTTTTCGTTTTGTTAGGTAACTATCCGGTTCGCAAGTCGTTATCCATCCGGAGTCGGGTCTTTAAATCAAAGGTGCACCGAGTCCAGATCTGCTCACCATTGTGAACAACGTGCCAATACACGTGTTATATTCCGCACACATTTCTTTGTACTCGCAAAGCAGTCACCGTCCTGATTTTTACTGTGCTCTGTCAAATGTCAACGGGCAAATTGGGTCCGAACTGCCTCGTGCGCCTCCGTCCATCCATAGGTTTCCGGCCCCCCGCGACTTCAATCTCAAAATGTCCCCAAATTTATTAATGTTTGCACTGATATTTTGCCATACTTGGTCATTTATACGAGTCTGCATTCCATAAATATAAAACCTTGATCAAAATCGCGGTCTCAATCTATTTGTTATTTGATCCAGAAGCTCAGGTTTCAAGATAGAGTTCGGCTTGGCCCGGTTACATTAAAAAGCATAAATGTATCAAGTTTTTTACGAACAAATTCAAACTCACATAATTTAAAATTTGAATTTAAATTAAATTAAAAAAAAATTCATTCAATTTAATAAATCATGTTTTGTTAAAATAAATTTATTTTAACCAGACGAGGTCAGCTCATTTACAACCTACTCAAAAGAGGAGAAGAAGACGCATTTATATTGATTCAGGTTCTTGATCGTGTCCGCTGAACTATGCCTCCTTGAGTGTGTTACTGAACTATTTTTATTCCCAAATAGACGTCTTGTCGGTTGCAAAGGAAATTGTAAAATGGAAGCTCGTCTAATTTTGGGCCTACTGGGGAGTCGGTCCTCCTCGTCTGTTGGGCCCACAAGGACATAATAATGGCTGATATTATTAACTGGCTCGTTTTGAAACACTAGCGTTTCATTATTCCTACGGAAGCCTGTTTCTAGGCCTGGGCTCGCTAGAGAACAGAATAATCACTATGACATGTATCAATAAGGGATTCTTTTCATTTCGGCCCAGTTCATCCATCTACAGTTTTTACTTCTGATTTGGACCAAAATAGATCAAATTAAATTTGTGTTAGAGTTGTGTAAATATGAAATCGAACACGAATATGAATTTTGTTTGAGTAAATTGAAATTTTTTAATGAGCTGCAACAAGTATTAATAAAAAAAAATAATAATTTAAATAATTAATTAAATTTTAAAATATGTTCAAATTTTATTCGTTAATATTTTGATTCAAGCTTGAATTGAACTTTTAAATAAACAAGTTCGAATCTAATCCTAACTATTCAATTTTATCTATAACGTGTTATATAATTGACATTTTTTTTTAAAGTGCACTATTCATCTTCAACTATCATGACTAAATTCAAAATTCTTCATTTTTATACTATTTTTTAAAAATTTATATGATATGTTAAATAATTAATTAAGAATAAAACTAAATTTTTAACGTGCGTGAAAAGTTAAATATTTTTTATATCATTATATAGTGGATGAAATATATACTAAACTATAAATATCCCTGAGTAAAAAAAAAAAAAAAAGTGCGCCGGCCCGTACCCCTAAATATCTTTAGAAATTCAATTTGCTTTTATACTATCTTCAGATTCAGATATTCATTGGCGTCGGAGATACTACCTGGGAAATTGTCAATTGATTTTTTATATACTTAATTAATTAATTAATCTGGGCACCTAAATCTAATTATAGATAAATTAAACAAAGAAAAAAAAAAGTAATTATTTAAAATCAAATTTGATACGAGATGCTAAATTAGAAATCATTAATTTAAATCAAATTTGCTACGACTCTATGAGATGCTAAACTTCCATTTCCCACACATCTAATAATTTTTCTCCGAAAATGATTACAATAGAAAAAAAATGAGGCACCCCCCCAAATATCTAGCGGCATTAATTTCATTTTTTAAAATCTTTCTATAAATATATTAATTGCCATAATGAACCCCCAGAAAGTCCCATAATTTTTAACTGTTGAACATACCATAGGAATATATGTATATATATAAATATATTATGAGGTGTCATTATATTATTTTATTAAGTAAATTATTTTTATTATATACTCCATCCGTTAAAAAAAATTTTGATTTTGTATCTTTTTATTTTGTCTTAAAATAAATAAAATATATACATATATTAATAAAAGTATGTGGTGTATGTTTAAGAATAACAATTTTATAAAAATAATCAGTTTTTTGGTTGTTCAAAATATTTATCTTTCATAAAAAATATATATTTTTTAATTTATAAATTTTAAATATTTTTTTTTTAAACCGGAGGGAATATATTGTTGTAACGTATCTATCATAATTTCGTCATTTTTTCTTATGTTTTACCTTTTCAACTACCAATAAAAACGCGAGTAGAAACTTAAGACATCATTAACAATGGACGCAACATCTCCTACCCTGCTCCAGTTGGTTCGCAAAAATTCTCGCGAAAGGATAAGCATCACTCGACAGCTTCAAAACCACAAATATCAACCATACCAAGTGGGCTATCCACGTGTCACCACACAGTCCGTACCATACCTCCTGTCTCGAAAATATCCTCCACTAACTGGGCCCCACTTCCCGAGAACAAAATATCTACTAGTACATAAATATCAGACTTCTTATTATATATTATATTATATTAAAAGAATCAGTAATTGGGTGCTGGATTGACCTTATACCAAAAAATATGTGAGCCACCAAACAGAGCCAATGGGACCTTACTTTTTGATTGGAGGACTGTTGACGTGGCAATTTTGGGCCATTCGTTACAAGTATCTTTTTCTAGAGACTAGAGATATTTTGCGGACCGGATGTTTTGAATATTAACCGTTTGATTTGAGGCTATTATTTGCCAGGCGTGTCGTATCAGCCGTTCGAACATGTGATACGTGTCCACCAACTACTTATTATTTTAAGGTTAAAATATAAAAATATCATAGGATATGTTTCTTCTACTTCCGTAATTCTATTCCTTCAGACAGTTTTTTTTGTTCTCTCTTCTTCTGTGTTCTGAATCTGGATTCTAAATATATCTATATCCATATCTATTGATAAGCTTTGTGAGTTAGAGAAAGAATCGAAATGGGTGAAGTGGCGATGAGGAGTGATATGGAAATTCAAGAAACAGGGGGCGGAACAGAGATACATGCAGAGACAAAGAACGATGTTGTGAGGTGGGAGAAGTTTCTTCCTAAGATGGTTCTTAGGGTTTTATTGGTTGAAGCTGACGATTCCACCAGACAGATTATAACAGCTCTTCTCAGGAAATGCAGTTACAAAGGTACAATTCTTCAAGATTCTTTCAAAATCTACTTGAAAAAAGGGCTACAATTCTTGTAAACTTCTATGTAATTGCTTGCTTTACTAAGTAGAACAAAGAATTGGGGCTAGTTAGCTATAATTGGTGTCTTTGGGTCGATGTTTGACTTGAGATGTAGTAGGAAAGTTGATCCAAATCTGGGGAAACACGTATATGTTCTCCTCTAATTTGGAAAACAAACTTGAATGCTTGAAAATTTGTACAATAGTAAGTTACAACAAAGAAAATGTCTTTACTGCTAACTGCTTGGATCCCAAACTACCAATTACCAAACCTTCCTAATTTAGGTGATAGTAGTAAATATGTGCTATATATGGAAGCTTGTGAAAAATTGAATTTCTTGTTTAATCCCATTATGAACCAATACTTATTACATATGGAATATTGACTAGAGAACGTTTACCATTTTCAGTGTAAAGAAAAAAAAGAATCTGCAGAATTTGGAAACTCTAGTAATATTTACACTCATTAGTCATTACAACTTGGCAAAAGGCAAATGAAAGAAAGAAAAAGATATAGCAATCTATCAAATTAGAATTAGCTAGAAAAATCCCCCTGCTTTTCTGACCATATTCCAAAGTAACTTGAAGACTGTATTCCAGAAAGAATTACCCACTTCTCTAGGAAGTGCACTTTGTTGCCTTTCCAAAAGAAATTCACATCTTTATCAAGGCATGAAAGTCATTATCTCTTCTTTGATTATGAATCACTAGACTAATTGTATGAATTTACACACTTGAATAATTTCCCACCACTCGAATGTGCATTTATGGTACACTTGCTGGCTGAAGATCTGTGTTCTTTTTCACCCGTGTTTTTCCTACTTTATTTTCTTATTCCTTTTTTACTTGCTTTGGCTGCATATGTTTCCTCGCGGAACTTAATGAGTAGCTCTTTTACTCCTTGAGCAGTTGCGGCCGTTTCTGATGGCTTAAAGGCATGGGAAGTACTGAAAGGAAGGCCCCACGGCATAGACCTTATATTGACAGAAGTGGAGCTGCCATCCATATCGGGATTCGCTTTGCTTACCTTGATTGCAGAGCATGAAGTCTGTAAAAATATTCCTGTTATAAGTAAGATATAGCAATTCAAAGTTGTCCTTTACATCACATTGATTAAAAAATTAAAATGACTAATTTTTATCTAACATGTTCACTCAAATATTTATTTCCTGATTATGCAGTGATGTCTGCACATGATTCAGTTAGCACAGTTTATAAATGCATGTTGAGAGGTGCTGCAGACTTTCTGGTCAAGCCTGTTAGGAAAAACGAACTGCAGAACTTGTGGCAGCATGTTTGGAGGAGACAAACTGTATGCTTCTTTGTCCTTTGCTCATGTCAGATATATTTAAATTTGTTCACTTCTCGCTATACCTTATTTTACCATCCGATTGAACATTGGTTGGATTTGTATTTGTCCTAGCAGGCAAGCAGTGGTGGACCCCAAGCTGTAAGCGATGCACAGCAAAAGGTCGAAGCCACAGCTGAAAACAACGGTACTAGTAATCATTCAAGTGGTTATGAGGCATGTATTCAGAGAAATCGGGAATGCATTGAGAAAGGAAGCGATGCTCAGGTAGTGTTTCTTTCTCACCAAGACTTTTGATTGAGATGGACAATGCGTTACCTGTGACTGAATTAGTAGTAGCTTTGTGTGAGCATACTCATTGAGGGGTTGGGTTCTTAACTAGTAAGTGCACTCAGGGGTATCACACACGCATACGTATATTGTTAAGGTTTGTTACATGATTTGTTACTTCAAAACTGAGTATTCTGTGTCTTGTGCAGAGCTCTTGCACAAAACCAGATTTTGAAGCTGAGGGACCACATTTGCAACATAGAAAGGACCTCATACAACCAAAGCAGAGCAAACCTCTATTGAATGACATGAATATCGAAGCTCAGGGTAGAGTATTTGATGTTTCCAACACGAATGCCAAGACAACTTCTTCAAGAGGAGACGCAGCTGCTGATAGCCACAGGGAACGTGTCAATGTTACACTCGATGACACTAATGTCCATGTGAACTCTTCTAGAGAAGCCATTGACTTGATTGGAGCATTTGATAACTACCCTAAATGTAGTTATAGGAGCTTAGGCTCAAACCATGTTGCAGACAAGGTTGATTCTTCATCTCTATTGGACCTTTCTTTGAGAAGGTCTCATCCTAGTGGCTCTGTGAATCAAGTAATGGATGATGGGCATACGTTGAAGCAGTCCGATGCCTCAGCTTTTTCCCGGTAAGTTTCTTATTCTGATCCTTCACTTGTGCTCCCTCTTTATAATATCAATAAATGTGTTGTAGGGCATCTATGAATATATCAGCTTGTTTATTTACATGATTATTTGAATCCTCAATGCAGGTATGTGAGCAGGACATTTCAGTCCCATCATTCAACATCGGCGACCAAGTCTGATAAATGCGTAATCCAGCAAGCTCTTGATTACAACTCTTACACTCGTGGTCCTGTAGCAAGTCATGATAATAATATGATCTCACTGACTAACAGTCAACCTGAAATTCGAATTCCTTACCCTCAACGACGAGTAATTCCTGTCACGGTTCCAGTGCGAGATTTAAGGCTTGAAAGTCTATGCACTGCCTATGGTTCTGTCATGCCTCCCATGTTCTGTTCACAATCAAGCCGATCACCGATGCAGAGTCCAGGTTCATCTGGCCAACAGGAACCCTCCTTTCAATTAAATCAAACTTATCCGTTCAAGCCTGAAACCAGAAACTCTCAACAGCTACATTCGGAAGATCAAGGACATTTTTCTTCTGCTACTGACCAGAGTGGGAGTAGTAGTTTCTGTAATGGCACTTTGGGTCGTTTTAACAGCATAAATAGCGCAAGCAATGGTAATGTGGTTCCAGCGGTCAAGATTGCTGGAGAGTGTGGAATTGAAGCTACACTTACCAATGATGGTAATTGTCATCGTTCTACTTTAAGAGAAGCTGCTCTAACCAAATTCCGCATGAAGCGTAAGGACAGATGCTATGAGAAGAAGGTATATGCTCCTTGAGATCATCATCTTAGTCAATTTATACATCATCGTCTTTTCTCCAGGACTTTTTCTTTAATATGTGATTACTAAAACATTTTATTAAAACGAATAAGGATGCAAGCATTTTTAATAGGTTCTTATCGCAGATTATATGGTGCACTTTGTTAACATGAGATCTCTTTTCAGGTCCGATATGAAAGCAGAAAAAAACTTGCAGAGCAACGTCCCCGAGTGAAAGGGCAGTTTGTTCGTCAAGTGCAAAGTGAAGCTCCATCAACAGAAACTGATGACCATTTTGTCAACTCATTGGCAAGTTAGCTATGCGTTGCACGATTCCATTGGATTATATAGGAGCGGATGGGCCCTTAATCATAACAGGAGATCATCAGATTTCGGTATTACATGGCGTCTCTTGCAGGATACTTGAGCCACGGGTGACATCTGAAGACTAAACATTAGTAACTTTTGCGTCAATATGATTATGGCAGGATGTATTTGTTGTAATATGGGGTTGTAAAATTCTTTGATCATAACGCTACGTTGTATGGGGCTTTCATGTTCATATACGGAGGGATGCATACTTTTCAGTTTCGTTTTGCTATGGAAAGAGATCAGCAAACCAACAGAGATATGCGTTGGAAGAGTGGCATTTTTATATTTTTCTATAATGTATTGTAGCTCTTGTATGATTTCTAATCAAATTTGCAGCATTGCTCAAACCCGACGACAAAAGTAAGTTGTAGACTGTTTTGATATACGTTCCCCACTTGCCCATGGATGTTCCACTCTTATCTATCAGAAGTGGATATAACTTTGCAATAATTTGGATCGGCCCTGAATGGGTGGTGGTGGTGGTGGTGGTGGTGGTTAGCAATTTATAGCCCAATGGAATAAAACTTAATAGAAAGTTGGAAAAAAAATAAATTTTACATATAAATTTTAAAAGAGAAAATTATAGTGGTTGTAATATCATTATGTTTTGTAAAATATATAAAAGAAAGTATATAATTATTTTTTTATATGACGAAATATAAAATTAATTTAGTAATGATATAAGATTGTTTTTAAAAAAAATTTAAGTGAAAATAACAAACCAAAACACAAAGTTAGCCTGACTGGATGGCAGAGGCGTTGCCCCCTCGAGATAGTGATTTGTTCAGACCACAACAAAATTTACGTATCCAAATTCGGTGATATATTCTCTGTCCGAAAATATTACAATATTTTAATTTTTTACAAAGTTTAATAAATTTGTTTGATGTTATAATTTTAAAAAAGAGAATAGTGATTGAAGTAGTAATATTATAATTTTAAAAAAAAAAATAGTGATTAAAATAGTGGTGTATAATATAATAGTATTAATATTATAGTTTTAAATAGGAGAATAATGATTAAAGTGGTGGACTATATTTGATAAAGTAAAGATAATTTAGACAATTTACATTATTAAACTTTTCAAAAATAAAAATTGTAATTTTTATAAAATATTCAAAAAAATAAATATTATAATTTTTATAAGACGGATGAAGTATCATATTTCGCTTATACAATATAAACTCCATCCGACCTTTGTTGTACTAATTTTGCAAGGGAATGCTACGGATCGGAAAGTTCGATGTGATATCAGTATAACCTTTCTATGACGTGTTGTTTTTAAGCTGCTGCAGTTGTACCAGAATTTGATTGGGACGTTGTATTCCCTACTCGGATACTGCCATCCTGCTACAAAACAACATACTGACTTTTTAGACCTCAATCATGGAAGTCTTTATATTTGAAAAAAAAAAAAAAAATTTAAAAATAAATAAATAATAATAAATAATAGAAGGTTTTCTTTTCTTTGGAATTGCAGAGAAGCAATAACATGGATACGTCTGTGAACAGATAATGTAGATGTAACCCTCAACAAAGTATAAATCAATTTGCCAACGAGCATGTGTAAATTATATTGTGTTAATTATTGGTCACTAACTTAGTAGTGGACATTGATCTACCCCAGTTAACCAACCCCGTAAGCCATGAGTGACCAAAATGGCAAGCAAGCCGCATCAACTATATATTGTACCAAATACGCTCTTTTTTAAGATTTAAATAAATAATTAAGAAAATTCCCAACAGCTTTTTAACGGGAGTAGGCTGTGGCCAACCTTAAGACCATATATTATTGCCTTTGGTCTCAAATAATCAAGAAGCCGATTTTAGAAGCAAAGTTTTGAAAAAGAAAAGATTTTTGATGCGAAATCACTTGAACCATTCATACGGGGTAGACCAACTTTACTCCAGATTGAAGGGCTCAATAACTGAGAAGTGAAAAGATTCAAAAAGTGAACAAAGACCAGTACTCCCTTAATTCAAACTTTGCTTCCAAGGCTGTAATATTCTTCTGAGTATCCCTGCTTGAAGGTCCCCTTGGCTTTATGAAACAGAGCATCCCTTAAATCGGAACCGTACACGTGGCATGTATCTAGTGGTCAGGTGGCAATTTCTTGCCCACTGGATGTTGTAAACTAATCAAGGGACAAAAATTCAATCAGTATATTAGTTTGGCAACATGTCTTCGTATGATTGGGGTAATTCCATCTCATCTCCGTTTTCTTTAAAAAAATTTCTCCCCATACCTACTTCGTTTAGCATTATTTCAAAATCCAACCCAACCTCCTTCATACCCAGCCCGCTTCACTTAGAAATTTTTTTTAATTTTTGTTTTTATTTCTAATATCAAAATCCATATATTCAACAATTATGTTATGTTTACTAAATTTAAATAAATTATTAATACTTTTACTTAATTATAATATATTCATATAAAAAAAAGATTATATATATAATCGGGGGTGCGGATTTGGTTGGAGATATTAATCGGATCGGGTTTAATCGAGAGAGGGACAATTCTCAGACTCGCCCAGGACCGGATCGAATTTAAATTATTTTTTTTCATGTTCACTCCACAATCCATTTATGCATCTTATACCCACATTATTAAAATCGAATTTGATCGAATACCGTCAGGTTCAGATCTAATTGTCGGTATATGCATGGAGTCATACTAGGCATTGGTATCAAAACAAACTCATAAAACCCTAAAACACTTTCCTTAACCTAAAAGTAACGACTAAATAAAGTCCGGGTTTACAGATTCGCCATGTCTTCCGCCCTTTGAACTCCTTTTCTGCACCACCGCTCAATAAATCAACTAAACAAAGACCCACACCTTCCATACTCTCATTTCATATAATATTCATTTGTGTAATTAGTTATTAATTCATCCTAATCAAACAAAGACCCACATATTCAAGAAATTAACCATTTTTTCTCCATTCCAATCAATAGAAAAAGGCTACGGGCTAACTATCTTGGCACTTTAAAAAGCCTCAACCTTTTTCTTTCAATAATTCTAAAGAAAGACAGACTTCCCATCTGATTGCGGCAGATAACTTTATCGCAGTATCTCAAAATTTTTGTTAATCATCCTCTATGCCCCTTTGTAATCAGTATTTCGCTATGCAGGCCGGGGATTAGAGGAAGGGCCAGTGATTAGTTGGAGAATAATTGAGTCTAAACAAAAAGTAATTAAATTTATGCACTAAATCAATCGATCTAAAAGGTAGAATAATATCTAACCTATCCAGAGAGAGAGTTAATCGAATTTAGACAAAAAAAAATTAATACTTTGCTTGTAATATATAAAAACATGTAAAGATTTATACTTGTAAAGTGTGATAGGGAAGTGCATCGTATATTCATGATGGGAGATGTCCCTACAGGCCACTGCCTATACTATGGGGTGTCACAGCTGGTGATAACCATCAATCACCATCAGTACCACCATGACCTTCTCTTACACGACTCAAATATGGCATTACAAAGAGTACCGTTTGTGGTTCCATCTTCGGCTAACCACTTAGGTTGGACCTTTGCCATCAACTCTATAAGTA
>JAUMHB010075901.1:0-10925 GCA_032359685.1 Pittosporum tobira | reverse complement strand
AATTATAAACAACTCGCTAAATTTATTATATGACTTTCGTTTAAATTTCTAGGTCTTGCATCATGCCTTTACTAATATCATATGTGAAGGTGAAGTAAATTTGACGAACATTTGGAGTGTTCAAATTTTATTTTATTTTTATTTACAAATTTGCAAATTAAAATTTTATAAACATTGAAATTGAAAATGAAATAATGATATGTAATAAATTTTATTTTTTCCTTTTTGTTTTATGTCAATTTTTTGATTTTCAAAAATATTATTAATATAATAAAATATTTTGTAGTATTAATATTTTTAATAAAATAATATTACATTATTAAAATATTTAATAAAATGATGATTAATTTATTAAAATTATTGATAATGTACCTCTCTTATTCTATTACTATCACCCTTAATAGTTTTAATTATTCTCCTTAATGAAGATTTACTTTTATTTTTTCTTTATGTGTTGTTTTTTACCAATATTATAATTATTAATTTACATATTTTATTTTTCTTACATTAGGGGTGCGTTACCAAAAATGGAAATATAAAACCAAGACTGACGCACGAATCACCCACCTCTTAAGGGCTGCTGATAACGTAAATCAACAAATTCAGTGCCAAATAGTCTTCGTCAAAGAATAGAGAGCTTGAAAACGGAAGTGAGCGAAAGAGATGAGGGAAGAAGGAATAAGCTCCTCAGCAGATCCGCTATTTGTCCCCAAATCATCTTCACCTCCGGCTACTCCAACCCCTGCTGCTAGGTATCAAACCCTAGACCACAATTTAGACACTCGCTTTGTAATTTATCCTGACATTGCATTAGGGTTTTTTCTTCTTTTCAATAATTGCGTATGTTTTGTTGCTTGATTTCTTCTATATGCCTTGCTGCTGTTTGATTGAGAGTTACATAATGAAATCTACAGTGGCGCCCTTACGGATCTGTGAATTTCATCAACTAACTAAAGAAATTTGCTATTTTAAACCATCCAAAGACTCTTCTATGACCCAATTAGCTGCTTCTTTGGATATGACTAAAAAGTTTTCATTTTTTTTGGTTACTATTTTGACTGAGAATTTTTGTTTGTAGGACATTTATTAGTGTCAAATTGATATCAGATTTTGATTAAACTTCTGACATTTTAATTCATTCCTATTTGTTGAGATTACTTGCATGTGTGTTTGCTTAGTCGATTTTTGTTCATTCTGTCAGCTCTGCAGGGGCATCATCTCCTCCTGCTCCTACAAATGCAGGCAGTATAAACTGGTTGGGTCATGGACAGGGTTCCAAAGCTGGTTCCATTTCTCGCATTGGTTCGCAGCCTGTACGGGCTTCTTTAAGCACAAGTGCATGTGGTTCAGCTCTTGGATCATCACAGCCTTCATGCAGACCATGGGAAAGGGGTGATTTACTAAGACGGCTGTCAACATTCAAGCCCTCAAACTGGTTTGGAAAGCCTAAGGTTTGACCTTTGGCATTTCAATTGGTGCACATGTTCATTAAAAAATTTAGACTGTGCAAGCTAAGCTTGCTTAAGTTATTTATTTGTGTGTCGTTTCACAAAATTTAAATATTTCTATGTGCGTTTTCTATGTAATATGTTTCTTTTCCAGCATAGATGGACCTAGCATAATATATGAACTGCAGACACATTTGTGAAGTGAAAATAATTCAGCTGCATATACAGTAAAACGGTAGTTTGGAAAGTCTAGATTTCGTGTTACTGATATCCTCTTTTTCCCAAAGCTGATAGATGGTAACTGAGCTTGTCTTTTAGTACGACTCACCACCCCTTCTGCCACTCTTCATTTGTACATCTACCGCTAGCCAAGGCATTTAAAATTACAGCCGCAAGCACCACTGACAACATGCTAGTTTCAATTCATGCACCCTGCTGTGGAACATTTTAAGCCATGCACGCAACTATTTTACTCTGGTTGCCTTTAGATGATACTTAATAAATCATCATGAATTCTTTGTGTATAACCTGAAAGACGTAGGTCTTCTTGTCATTATGGCTTGGTTTATTACATGCCCCCTCATCCCTCTCTCTTCTGAATATAAGTAAAAACTAAATGCATGAAAATTGTTGCTTCTTATCCTAGTCAACTTGCTGGTATTGAAAGGTGAACTTAACAGTGATATGTTTATCCACGTAGTCTGCCAGTTCGGTGGCTTGTGCCCGAAGGGGCTGGGTAAATGTGGATGTTGATAAGATTGAGTGTGAGTCTTGCGGTGCAAACTTGAAATTTATTACATCAGCCACCTGGATGTCCGCACAAGGTGAATTGTTTCTATTTAATTCAGTTTATTTTTCCTCTTGCAATAATAACTTGGCCCTTCCGTAACATTGTTGCATCAATAAAATGTACACTCATGGCCCGTGCTTTCATCTGTTTTTGTTTTTCCTTTTGACAGCTGAAAGTGCTGGGGAAGACTTTGCCAACCAGCTTGATGGTGGGCACAAAATCAATTGCTCCTGGAGGGGGAATAACTGTGCAGAGAGTTTGGTGCAGTTCCCTCCTACTCCTCCATCAGCACTGATTGGTGGTTATAAGGATCGCTGTGATGGGCTCCTCCAGTTTCTCTCCCTCCCGGTTGTGGCTGCATCTGCAATTGAACAGATGCGAGTTTCCCGGGCCCTGGAAATTGACCGCTTTCTGGTTCGTCTACAGGCTTTCACAGCTGGAGATTCCGGCTCGAAGGCAGACATTGCGCCACATCTGGAGAACACAACAGAAGAGGATGACTCTGCATATTCCCATGTGAGATGACAACTTATGGGAAACTGTTTTATTTGATGCTCTTTTGCGTTGTAATCTCTTAACAATTATTCTTTCTTTTCAATATCAGGCCCAAAAACTGATAAGCCTGTGCGGATGGGAGCCAAGGTGGCTTACAAATGTTCAAGACTGTGAAGAACACTCTGCTCAATCGGCTAGGGATGGAAACTCAGTTGGTCCTACTAGAGACCCTGGGCCTAGCAAGAAATCATTGTCTGCTTCTACCAAAAAAAAATCCGGAAAGAATGAAGTACTTGGTCCGAAGTCAAAATTTGAATCAAGGTCGCCTTTGTTAGATTGTAGCTTATGTGGAGCCACAGTAAGGATTTGGGACTTCTTGACTGTTGCTCGTCCTGCTCGATTTGCTCCTAGTAGTATTGATATTCCCGAAACAAGCAAGAAAATGGCATTGATGCGTGGAGTAAGTGCGGCAAGTGGAACTAGTGGATGGGTTGCTTCTGATGGTATGGAAAAAGAGCAAAGTGCAGACCATGATGAAGCTGCAATGGTGAACGAGGGGAAATCATTGTCAAATGTGGGAGTGGATCTAAATCTTACAATAGGTGGTGGGTTGTCATCCTCTACACAGTTGCACACGACAGTGATGCCTGAACAATACCAAGATGTAAATATAGGAAGAGATTTAATGATTGGTCAGCCTTCCAGCAGTGAGGTCGGTGATCGTGCAGCATCGTATGAATCACGTGGTCCTAGTACTCGCAAACGCAACTTGGAAGAAGGTGGAAGCACCGTTGACAGGCCAACACATTCTCTGACGCGGCAGGCAGATAGCGTTGAGGGGACCGTAATTGATCGAGATGGCGATGAAGTCAATGATGGTGAACAGTACTCTGCTGGCCCTTCTAAGCGTGCTCGTGATGACTCTTATGCTTTTGAAACCTATAATTCTTCATCATATAGAAGAGATTTGTCCGGTGCTGGTCCTAGCCACTCACCGTTTTTTGAGATTGATCATTTCCACCAAAGGAATGATCAAGTTATCGGTGTTCCATCATCCACTAGAGATTCGACACGTGTCTCCTCTGTTATTGCAATGGATACGATTGGTCGTGGTGCAGACAGTGACTCTATGGAAAGTGTTGAGAATCATCCTGTGGATATGGAGGATGTCCAATTTCCCTCGATGTTTAGAAATCCGGATCTTAACGACACATCAGAGTTGAACTACAGTAATCAAGCACAGCAGAGTGTTTGTCCAGCTGGAACTAGTAGAGTTGCTGGTGAAATAGGTGTCAGCAGCACAAATGAAGAGGAAGTATTGAACACGGATACTACGACTGCTCACGCAAGGGATGTGCCTAGCTTTGGAGTCAGTGGTGGAAGTGTTGGGATGGGGGCTAGTCATGAAGCCGAAATACATGGTACTGATCTCTCTGTCCAAAGAGCGGATAGCATTGTTGGTGATGTGGAACCAGTTGCCGAAGTAACAGAAAATCAGGGCCAAACTGACGAGTTTGCTCCAGATCCTGGACTAATGGGTGATTTCGTCCCTCAAGAAATGGATCAAGAATATCCTCACAGTGATAGTCAAGATCTGATGTCGCGGTCTATGGGAAGGGCAGATAGTGGCTCGAAAATTATTGGAAATTCAACCAAGGCAGAATCTGCTGAGAGTGGTGAAAAGACGAGTGATATGCACCTGTTGCCCCATGAGAACAGTAACCATCCTTCTTTGTCTTGCAATGCAGTTTTATGTTCTGGATATGAAGCTTCCAAAGAAGAAGTATCTCAGGGTGGCAAAGCATCACTTAATGATTACTGTGAATACCCTGGGCCAGATTACATGGTTGCAAATGGTACGGGTGTATTATAATTTACACTTTTTTGGTTGTTTTTTTAATTATTATTTTATATTATATATAAATCTTTTCCATGAAATGGTGTACGCAGGGCCACCTAATGGTGAAAGCAACTATGAAGAGGTGGTGGAATTTGATCCAATTAAGCATCACAATTACTTCTGTCCTTGGGTGAACGGAAATGTTGCTGCGGCAGGGTGTAGTGGCAGCAGCAGCGGGTCCAGTTCTAGTGCTGCTGGGGCTATAGCTCTTTGTGGTTGGCAGCTGACTTTAGATGCTTTGGATGTTTTCCAGTCGCTTGGACAGGTTCCAGTTCAAACTGTGGAGTCCGAATCAGCTGCATCTCTTTACAAGGTTCCTCAGTTTCTGCTGTTATATCTCTCAAGGCATCTGTTCACATGGCTTGTGTTATCACCTTTACGTTATATGTTCTTCCTAATTCATTTTTCAAATTTCATGCATTTGAAAGATGTGTAAAAGCTTTCGACTTCAACCTACTATTCAAAATAAATTTGGAAACTGTCTTATTTTGATATCTGGATATCTTATTTTGATTTTGTCCTTAATTTTCTTTTCTTTTTTTCTTTTTTCTGGACGTCATTGCCTCGTATCTAAAAGTTGGGATATAACCTGTTTTGATTTTTTTTCAGGATGATCATTCGACTCATGGTCGGAAACTCTTGGCACGCAACTCATTTAGCAGAAGCCATGGGCAAAACTGAGTTCTAACATCAATTTCTGCAATGCTACCATCTGGTAAATTCTTTTCACTGCACTTGGGACATCATGTTGCAACTTATTGGAAACCTTTATCAGTTCTTTTCATAATGCTATTTATGATTTTTGACTTATTAAAAAACGAAAAAGTAAATCTATCTACGGCTCTTCATACAAATGACTTGCGTGTAAGCATTTTAACTAGATAGATGCTTTTATTTATGAGAATCTGATTTGGAGAGAAATAGAAAAATAAAATTTATAATTTTTTTTGGTAAAATCAAGAGCTATAGCAACGGTCATTTTCGGCCGTTGGTATAGTGTCTATAGCAATTGAGCAGAATCTTGGGGGAGATGGCCGTTGGTATAGACCCTATACCAACGGCCACCTCCCATAGCTATTCAAAAAAAGGCCGTTACAATTGATCAAATACTTGGTGTGGGCATAATACTACAAGGGTTTGAGCCGTTGCAATAGGGAAAAAAACTGTTGCTGTAGACCTATACCTACGCCTTCTGTAGCAATGGGAGGTGGCTGTTGCTATTGGATATAGCAACGATTTTTGGGCTATAGCAACGGCTGTTGGCCGTAGCTATAGTCCTTTTGCTATAGCCCTTTTTTCTAGTAGTGCATACTCAGTACCATACCCCTATTTACTCACTTATGATTCGGATTGCAAAGAGGATATGGATCAGATTTTCTCTACGGTACTTGCTGGTGCAAATGAACTACACATTTCCCAAAGTCATTATCACTGTCGAATTCCCCAATTACGCGAAAGAGAGATATGGGTTTGTTTTCATGGCTGGTTAATTATGTCCAAAAATTCAGATAACCTCGAGTTTTGTCTTTGTATCCCTGAGACTTCAAACGTTAATCGTCTTCCTCATTTGAAGTTAAAACTACCAGTGGGAGGAGGAGATGATTGCAGCGATGATGATAACAATGGAGACAACAAGGAGGAGGAGGTGGAGGATGATGATAAGCCGCAAAGTGATATTTTTGGTGGTTGTTTGACATCTCCTCCTTCTAATCCTGACCACGTTCTCCTTTTGACCAGAAGCACTACGCCTCACATTGTCTCCTGTTGGCTGGGGAATAAAAGAAAAAGATGGAGTAAAAGGTATTATGCTAAGTCACTAAGGAGCATAACTATTTTTGAAAAAGATTAGATTACCAGACTGGTTTGCTGCAATGGTAAGTATACGCATGTACTCATACTGACCATATCATACTGGTTAACATACTAGTTGATCGTAAAAAAAAGAATAGAAAAGTTGTGATAAGTTTGTCGCCATTTGTGAGATTTCCTCATTATCGTCCAGTTGCGCAAACGCAATTCTTCTTGACGGGATCTTGTAGGGACTTGTTTGCCATTGCTGTGCGTTATAAATATTTCGAGTTTGAAGAGTTTCAGTCCCTGCATTTGTTCAAACTAGATTTCTCCACCATGACGTGGGAGGAAATGAAAAGCGCCAAAGACCGTATATTCTTTTTGAATGAGTTTAATAGGTTACTAATTTCTTGCCCTGCAGTTTAATCAGGATCAAGGAGTTATATACACATGATTCGGGAAAGGGTTAAGTTATTATACTCGTACAACATGGAAGATAAAACCATCTCCCTAGTTTCTTTTCATTGTCAAGATTTACCACCCGAGTTGTTGGAAAGCTATATCTCAAAGTGGGTAATACCTGAAAGCAGGTACTTTCACTGTTCTAATGTTATTTTTTATTTTTATTTTTTTTTATTGTTCTGTTTTGATGCTCTCTCTATATATTTATACATTCATATGTGTAGATTAGTTGGTGACGATGTAGAAGCCAAGTGTCATACTGTTACTAATGAAGAACAAGGCAAGGTGGAGGAGATGGTGGTAAGAAGGTCAGTTATTAGCGATGATGAATGAGCTGCAACTGAGAGAGAACATGGAAGCACCAAAAGAGCCTCTGATTGACATTCCATTTCATATTTTGGAATTGATTGTTGAGTATTGTGTTGCTGTCAGAGTACCTCAATTTTGGTGCTACTTGTAAGCTATGTCTACTAGCAGCTCGATCCTCCAAAAAAATGGAGCACCACAACTCCATCAAGGAGATTGCAGACACACTTTTTAATTTCACCATGGCTGATGGTGTTAGAAAAATATCGAGGCATTATCACTTTTATTGACCAAAAGTTTGGTGATAAGTACTTTATGACTTCCTGAATTGATTGGAGAAGGGTTATTATGCTCTTCCAAATGTCGGTGGCTCCTAATATCCAGAGGAGAAGGTTTGATAATTATGGTCTTCTTTAATCCCTTTACAAGGGCTATCATCGAGCTTCCACCATTACCTGTGTCCCCTCATATAAATGGGTTTTTTTGCAACCTGTTGTTTCTCAGCGCCGCCTACTTCCCCAGATTGTATAGTTGTTGAATTTGCACCACGAATTGTTCTTATCACTTCTCCAGGAAAACATGAATGGCGCAGAATTCATTTCAGTTTTGAGGACAAGTTGTCACACAATAGCCCAATATTCTATGGCCAAAATCTTATTATTATTATTATTATTATTATTATTATTATTATTATTATTATTATTTGGAAATTAGAATTTGCCATTAATTTAACAGTTAAAGAAAAAATGAAATAATGTAACTGTTGCACTGAATATTTTCTTGTAATTATGTGTGCTAGTCTAGGCTTGATAAATTAACAGGCTGATAGGCCCCATGCCACCAAGTGTTCTTCAAATGCAACCCATATGCATCAATCGGATGGTGAATGATGCTAGAACGCGGCCATTCTTATGTTACGAAGAACAACAAACATGAACGAGGAAAGTTACTTGCTTACATTTTAACTAATTAAAAAGCAATTATTATATTTTAATCGTAAAAATGGGATAAGAAAATCCTTCCAAGTTTACAAATTTCATAATTGAGTTTACAAGTTTACAAACTCGAAAAAAAATTTATTTAATTAAATAAACCAAATTCGAGCTCAACATACTCGTTTAACAACTTTACGTCATACCCGATAAATGGATAATCACCCTACAACCATATGCACCAGTTGCAAGATGAATTCATATAAAAAGGAAGTAATTATAATAGAAACAAAAGGAAAAAAAAAATGAATATTAGGAAGTAATTAATTCTTATACTCTTATGTGATTGTTTTCGTTCAATTTTCACTCTATTATTCTATTTCATTGCTAGTTGCAAACAATGTTAGCTTAAAAATATTATTCTTTCCGTCCCAAAAAAAATGGGTTAATTTAAATTTTTTGGTCAAATTGACCAAATTTTAAATTACTAATTAACGTTACATAATTAGGTATTTAAACAAACGAAAATTAGATATGTACATTTGATGTAATTTTTAATGATTATAATTTCTATCGTCTATCTATGTAGTATAGTATAGATTAATAGTAATTTTGATTCAAAAATAGTTAATTTAACCAAAAAATTCAAATCAAATTATTTTTTATGATACGAAAAGAGTATGTCATTTTATATTACCGTCATCATAAAAAAAAATATAACTTTTTTCTATAACAAAAGATTTTGCAAACGAGAGTCTGTTTCTATGAAACCGGGGGAGCACAGAAGAAGATAACAAGTGTGGCGCAGCTGATCTATGGCTACTGTGAAAATATGAATCTATGACATTGATATCTTCTATCAGCATCGTATCTTATTGAACGTTGCTGTGTTGCTCGACAGTGTTACATCAAATTAATAATGTTGTTCCCATGGAATTTAGTGTTTGTTATATAAGTCACGATCAATGAACAATTTTAGAAACTAAGTATTACAGTAAATATAAGTATATTTTATCTGTTTTAAAATTAAATATAATTTTTTATTTTTACTATTTTTTACTAATATTTTTTTTAATCTAAAATTTATAATTGAATATTTAATTTTAAATTTTTTTAAAAAAATATATATATTTTTTTTTAATTTTAAAACGGAATGAGCTATCACTTAATTTTCTCCAGCGTAGAAAAGATATGTATCTGGCTGGAGTGAAAGAGAGATAACACAGACAAGTCTTTTGGTTTCAGTCAAAAAAATAATTCCAGATTCCAAGTAATTTCTGACCAAACAGGGAGCATAAACATAGAGGGACACACTTTGTCGAACCTCAAAGGACGGTAAATAAAGGCGAAGATGGCCCCCCGGTGGTTCCCTAATATCCACGCCAAAACTCTCCCAGTCCCCACATAAAATTTACACCCTTTAAGACCGTGTTTGTCACAATTAAAATAATTTAAATTTTATTTATTAATTTAAATAAATTATAAAATATTAAAAACTAGTTATTGATTAATTTTATGAAATAAATTCAAATACTGTTATAATTAATTTCAAATAAATTAAGATAAATATCTATTTTTTGAAGTACTCTCTCTCAAAGTAATGAAGAAAAGCCATAAGATACAAATTCTGAAAGAAAAATGGTGATTCTTGAACGGCATCAAGGTCGTAACAAAAAGGAAGAGTTGGTTGGGGGGCAAAACATCTAGTTTATGTAATCAAAAATTTTGGTCTATACCCGATTAAATATCATTTGGAAGCTAAATAGTCATTTAAGAATATTTTAAATTTTATTTATTAGTTTAAAATAAGCTGTAAATTATTTAAAAATTTAATTACTGATCAATTTTCTCAAATAATTTAAAAAAGACCATTAAATTTAACCTATAAAATTTATTTTAAATAAACTAAAACAAATTATAAACTGATTAAATAAATAAGCAATACCAATACTATCACACACGTAAAATGAAAGCTATAAGACACATCTTTTGAAAGAGAAATGGTGATTCTTGAGCAGAATCAAGGTCACAACAAAAAGGAGGAGTGGGTAGGGAAAAGCACCGAGTATATAATAGTATTGTAGTGTTTCAAAAATCATCTTCTAAACCAGATTAATTTTCATTTAAATTTTAAATAAATTTTTTATTAATTAATTAATTTTTACATATGTCCAATTACTTTTATTTATTTGTTAGTCCCTAATGATGCATGGAAATTATAAAATCTTCGATAATATTTTTTAAATAATATTATTTTATTATATAAATAAAATTATATTTATATTATTAACAAATGATCAAAGATGTCATAAGATCATGAGTAGAGAGATACCGCCCAAACCTTAAAAGAAATGCCAAGTATTATTATTGTGCCTTTGTTTTATGCCTTCCTTTTCACTACATATATATATATATATATATATATATACACACACACACACACACACACACACACACATTTGCATATTTAATAACTTGTCCAACCTAACAATCCAATTCCTGTCCATGGCTCCACCACTCCTCTTAGCTTTTGACCCAAAACCAAATTTTCTTATTATCCGTATTTAATTCTTGGCTCGCAGCATTTTTCAAATATTACCCTGATAAAAATGGTCCAATAATATTATCTACTGTGCCATGAACCCATAGTTGGTCCTCATTATTATTAATTTTCTCCCAAAGGATTTTTTCAATACAAAATTAGAAATAATTATTCATTTCTTGTACATTTTAAAATTAAATATAAACTATAACTTTAATACTATAAAATTTTAATTTATTATTTTTTTTATAAATATAAA
>JAUMHB010075890.1:0-12662 GCA_032359685.1 Pittosporum tobira | reverse complement strand
GATTTTCAATTTGGTTACCGAACTCAAAAAGTTTCCAAAGTGGTTACTGAACTATACGCGAATTTTCAAATCCATAACTTTACTCAAAAAATACGTAATTCTATTAAAAAAAAAGTACTTGCGTTATTTCTATTATCTACGTATATATTTACGTGACATGGAAATTACGTGGATTGCTTAGCAAAAAAAAAAAAAAGAAATTACGCGAATTTGGCGGAGAAAAAAAGAAAATTACACTCTCGATACTTTAGCAACAACAGAACAGAGAGACACACTCTCGATACTTCCTAAAACATAACAGAGAGAACACATCGAGAGCAACGACAGAAAGAACAAGGAGAGATCGACGATCGACGATACCGATGGAGACAGAGAACAAAGAGAGATCGACGAGAAGACAGAGAGAGATCGGGACACAGAGAAGTTGTGTTTGACAGAACGAGACAAAGAACAGAGAGAGAGATCGACAAGCAGAAAAGTCGAAAATCCATTCAAGAGATCTCACCTTGTTGGTGTAAGTACTTTGAATATTAGATTTTTGTTTCTATGTCGAATATATTGAAATTAAGATTTTTATGTTAAATCATATTGAAATTAGGACTTCTTTGCCTTTGTTTACTAAGATTAATTTGTTGTATTGTTTGATTTGTTAATTCATTCGGTTGCACAACCCAATCCAAGATTCTAGGTTAGAGATTTTTTTAATTTTAATTTATTATTTAAATACATAAAGTTTTCGGGATTGATTATTAAAGTTTTGTCCTTTTTGGAATTGTGTTGATTATAAAGGTAGATTCTTTGATTAATGATTTTTGGTTTTTAGGATACTTTTGATTATAAAATCCAGTTATGTTGTTTTATGGGATTATGTAAATGTTTAAATATTAATTTACTTAAATTAGTTTACAAATTATAATAGTTTAACAGATTTTAAACCTAGATTATATGCTAACCTACATCATTTATTTTTTGTAGAATGAGCGAGAAAACTACTTTGTATGTTAATTATGGGGGAAAGCTACTTAGTAAACCTAAAATATATTGTGGAAGTTGGATGTATTTAGTTAAAGTTGATCTGGATTACATGTGTACAAGGGATATTGACGGGATGCATGTAGCGTTTGGGTATCATAAAGATTGCAAGGTATATTTTCGAAAGTATGGTTGCTCGTTTGAGGATGGATTGGTATTAATCGAAAAGATCAAGATATATTAAAGTTGATCAAGACTGCAACTGCACAAAGGAAAGTTGATTTGTATGTTGATCATGAGCTGTCTGTAGATAACCCAGACTGAATAAGATGTTAATTGCGAACATGAAAGAAAAGCTACCAGAAGAAGAAAATGTGTCTCCTGCCCGTGCCCCTGCCCAACCTGCAATGGACTTAGATGATGATACTGATGAGGAAGATTCTGATCATATGGAATGTGAGCATCATAGTAATGATGATGAGGAGTATGATGATGTTATAAGACAATCTCAGGAGTATAAAAATCAAATGAATAAGGAGAATAATGGTAATGTTGAGGAGGAAGAGGATGATGAAAGGGATGAAAATGATGAAGTGGATGATGGTGAAACGGATGCTAAGAGGCATGATGGGAAAGGGATGATGGTGAAAGTCATGATGATGAAAGGTTTGCTAGCGAGGAAGCTGAAAATAACAGTGACAATGATGATGAAGTTGCTTTAGAAGAATAAAGTGAAGAAGAGTGTGAAAGTCGCTATGAGCCCAGTGACGAGTTGGTATCACCGGCGTTCAAAAAACCAAGGCAGAAACAAAAAGACTAAAGCATATCTGAATGGTTTTTGGTTATTTGTTCGTTTGAAAATGCTCTCAAACTTATTTGTCGTTATTTTTTGTTTGTTCTTGTTATTTCTAGTTTGAGACTTTTGTAGCACGACTTTTGGTTGTTTTTGATTTTGCTTGTTTGTGGGGCAGCTTACTCTGTTATAGAACAAAGTATATTTTGGTCACATAGCGCTAATTTTGGTTTATGAAATGACTTGGTTTTGGTTGTTTTTTATTTTAGTTGTTTTTTTTTTTTTTTTTTTTTGTTGGAGTTATGATGATTTAATGTAAAAAAAAATGATTATTTGGGTAAGAAAAATGGACTTAACAGTTAAAATTTGGGTAAGAAAAAATTGGACATAACAGTAAAAAAAAATGACTATTTGGGTAAGAAAAAATAGACATGACAATTAAAATTTAGGTAAGAAAAAATTAGACATAACACTGAAAAAAATGGATATTTGGGTAAGAAAAAATGCAGAGCCATGATGATATTTCAATTTAATAAAAATGAAAATAATAAAAAGAAAAGAGCAAAAAAAAAGTTGGTTTGGTTAAAGCTATTATAATTTTTCAATTTGATGCAAAAATAAAATAATAATAATAATAATAATAAAAGAAGAAAAAATGAACATAACAGTGAAAATTTTTCAATTTTTTTTTGTTTTGGTTGTTATTATAAAATTTCATGTCAGCGCCAAGTCAGCTTATGTGTTAAAATTGATTCCATGTCAACAAATTCCGTTACTCACATGGACGGAATTTTAAAAAATAACTGAACGGAAAAAGAATTTGAGTAGAGTAACCAATTTAGAAACTTTTTGAGTTCGATAACCAAATTAAAAATCAGGTACGAGTACAATTACGAAAAAGTCATTTTTCCCCAATAGATATGTCATGGATGTCATGGACATCATGGAATAAGATATGATAATTTAAAGGATATCCCATACAAAGAGCAAAACACACAAAAATTTAAGCACTAAACCCTCAACCCAGAACTTCAAATAACAAATAAGCAATAAATTACCATAAGCCACAATCAATATCTAATCTATAAAAATAGAAAATCAATGTGCCAATCTACAAAAAGATTAAATCCCATCACAAAATAAGCCCTAAAACAAAAACTCCCAACTTCAAATAACCAGATACAATTACACAACCAAAACCAATGTGATAAAACATAAATTACCATAACAGTCTAAAACCCCCATTACAAAATAAGCCATAAAATCCAAAAGCCCCAACTTTAACAAAGCATAACCAAAACCAACAGACCCAAAACAGATTTAACGAATGAACGAGATTGAAGACAAAAAAAGAGCATAATAATAACATTATTATATGGAAAATTTCTCACCAAATGACCACCAATGGAGTGCCTCTCCTTAAGAACAGTATCGAGAACGGAGGGATCTGATAAAACCACGAACCCAAAGCCCCGGGGCCGTTGGGTAACCTTGTCGTGCAGGATCACGGTCTTCGTCACCTCGCCATACTTTCCGAAGTATTCCGTTAGGGTTTGCTCAGTTGTTTCCCAAGCTATTCCTCCTACAAAGAGTTTCCCTTGGTCTGAATTCATCTCTTTCTCTCTCTCTGCCGCCTCTTTCTTTCTCCTACTCTGTATATGTAGGCATTGGTCGGTGTAATAAAGTCGTGGAGGGAAAAAAGATCTTGCTGCAAGAGAAAAAGGTACGGCGTCGTATCGTGTTTAGGTGAGGCTCTGGATAGGGCGCGTGTATGCTATGGGCTTTTCATTATTGTTACGTCTGATATGGTATGTCCCTAAGCTGTTTCGAAATAATTTAAAATTTATTTATTTATTAAAATAAATTATTAATTATAAAAATATTATTATTTAATTTTTAATCAAGTTTAATATAAAATTTAAAATATTTTTAAAATATATTTATTTATTATATTTTAAAAATGTTTTTGTATGCATAAATTATTTATATATTATATTTTTAATATATTTAATATAAATAAAAAATATTAAATGTACAGTTATGTATTTGAAATGCTTTAAAATTCATATAAAAAATATCTTAAAATAAAAATATTTAAATTCGGACATAATATATATATATATAACATCTTTATATAAACAGAAATTAATATTTAGAACACACCCTTGGTTGGCAGCCACATGTCACTCATTTTGTTTTTTTTTTCCTTTCAAAAACCAATTTTTATAAAAGTAAAATTTTATTAAAATTTTAAATTTTAAATTATAATATAAACTTGTTAAAATTTTAAAATTTGAATATAATAGTTTAAAGTATTGACTTTTGTATCAATTAAAGTAAAATAGATTTATTTTAAATCAAAATTTATAATTTGGAATAAAAAGGTGCAGACGCGATTCATAACTTTTTTTTATCTTTTAGTATATTTTTTTCTCTCAATATTCTTCAACAGTGAAATATACTATACACCTAAAAGTAATAATTTATTTTCTATCGTATTACTTATATTTAATTCGTTTTAAAATTAGAGATATTTTTTTAATTCTATGTGCGTGTGCTTTTTTTGTTAACATTTCATAAGAACTACTTTACTTTATACTTAATAGTAATAATAATATATTCCTATTAGATATTAATTTAGATAAAGATATTTAATTATTATTTTTTATTGAGATATAATATGACTGGATATAGTTTATAATAAATATCAACTTTGGATCATGAATATAAATTTTATTTAAACTAGTTAGAACGTCCAGTGTTGCCCGAACTATATGTAAATATTTATAATACATTAAAAAATAATAAGTCTTATTTTTTATGTATATATTTAAATAGGTTGTTAATATAATTTATTAGATTTTAAAATTTGTCATAATATGTTAATAGGATTTTCCAATATATGAGTTCAATTTACTTTTAAAAAATAAAATAATTTAATATTAGCTTTAAAATATATAAAATTTAGAATAGCTTTTATTTCTAAAATATTAATTTCCTTTCTTAAGCATTTAATGTACAAATTAACTAATATTTTTTCGTGATATAAGGAGAGATTATTATAAAACTTACAAATACTAAAAGAACAAATACTGAAGGAGTTAAAATCCATTAGCTAATTAAGTGAGCATAATCCTTTTTTTTTGCTTCTCTGAAACAAACAAGAAGAGATTTTATTTTATTTTATTTTATTTGCAAATGAAGTTTTGTAAAAGACCATGACTATCAAGATTAATGTATTAACATGTAATATTGTATTTAGTTTATGAGTTATTTTATGTATACTTAAAAGTAATGTGAATAGACTAATATAATTAAATATATAATTTATTAATAGCCAACCGAATTTGATGACAACTTGGATAAATTAGAAATATAAAACTAATAACATTAACTTGACTCGGTAAATGAATAAAAATTAACTTATTTTTTGTCTATTTATATTATATATTGATTTAATTAATAGCATTGGTCGATAATAAATAATAACATAAGAGACTTAAAAGTCTTTTAGCTATTTTTTCTTAACTATTTTCTTTTTCTTTTTACTGATGAGTCTTTTTTTTACGTTTCCTTTTTTCTTTACACTTTTACAAAACTAAAATTAAAAATTAAAAATAAATATTTAGAACTTTTTGTAACTTAATAATATTACATAAAAACATAGGTCATAAATTATTAAAATATATATTTATACATTTTTTAATTAAAAAATTACTTTTAAAAATTTAAATTAAAAATTTTATTATTAGTACACGCGATATTTTTCTAGTTAATAAATAAAAATGAATATAGTGAAGTCAAGTGACTCCACACAAGGAATTAACCGTTCGGATACGGCTTTTAAAACTGATTAAGAAAAGAATCAGGCCCAGGCTGTTCCACAACTTCATTAAACTCCAACGGTCACTTTCTTTTTCAATCAAAAACCCTAAAGATCGATCCAGCCCTACCCATACACTCGACCGTTTTCCACTGCGTTGCCCCCACACATTCCGACGCTCCTCCCTCTATCCCACTCTAAAATGTCGACCCTTCACCACCAACTCTGAAATTAGAAAATAGTAATTATCCACCGTAAAGAAATCAATTTGTGAAATCAAGAAACACAAGGGCTGTAAATGGGCTGTTTTCTTGGGTGCTTTGGATCTTCCAAGGATAAGAATCGCCGGAAACGGAGGAGCAGGGACAGCCCTAGACGCCATGTAAGTTAGTTTAAAGCTCAGTACCTGTTTGATAAAATGTTTCATCATTTTTGGTTGTCAAGAAAATGAAAGTAAAGTATCAATAATCTTGTATTGAATACCCAAAATGCAAAATCGACATGTTGTAAGAGTTATTCTTAGCTTCAATTTTGTTGTTCTTAGTTGTCATTTTATAGTTCCTTTGTTGGGTTGTTAGGAATAAAAAATATACAAGAAAACTGAAATAACGTAAATAAACTCCTTATTCATGTCTATTCCTCAGAATCAAACAATTATCTTGAAGCAACTGTTGATTTTAGCATGCATGAGTTGGGCTTCAATTCATTAGGTCAATGGTCAATAGTTATAGAATTTTTCAGGTTGATTGATTTTTGACTTTCATTTCCATTCTCAATATCTATTGAAGAGAAATGGAGGTCCGAGCCCTCAGAAAAGTACTGTATCTTCGGTATTAAGCATCCCAGAAAAGGCAACCGAGTTAGTTCCAGAGTTGAGGTGAGCAATTGATTTTCTTTGTTTCTTGAATTTTATAACTGCTACTAATTTTTTAGATGATTTGTCTTTGTCTTTGTTTCTGGTGAAAAATGATGTGTGGGGAAAGCCCCAGTTACTTTGATTATATAGTTTATTTTCACTAAAAAGGTTATGAATTTTTTGCTATAGTGAGAAATCCGAGGAGCAATTGAGCTTGAGTACGAGAAAGAAAGTCACGTTTGATTCAAATGTTAAGACCTATGAACATGTTACTGTCTATGAAAGTACTGATTCATTACTCGAGAACAACAATAACAATAGTGAGAGGGAGAGGGAGAGGGAGAAAGAAGAGAATCTTGCTAAATCAAAGCAATCCCATACCAACTCTGAGGATGATTCAATCACCTCCAGTGTTGGATCCTACCCTCTGAATCATAGGTACCAAAACTGCAGAGATAGTGATGACGAAGCTATAGAATCGGAGTATGCAGATAGCGACTTAGATGATTGTGATGATTATGATGATGATGAAGAAAGTATGTTATGTCAAGAAGTATGGTCAGAGACCATTCCCACTGCTTCAATGGAATCAAGAACAGAAATTTCTTTGGCACGAGTGGATTCACAGGAGGTGGACAGTCCTGTGATTTCTAGTAAATTGCTCGAGCAGGAAGGGAAAACAACTGGGTTGAATCGAAATGCAAGAGATAGGAGTGTTTATGTTTATCCTGTGCTGAATCCAGTAGAGAATCTTAATCAATGGAAAGCTGTGAAATCGAAAGGGACAACAACACCGCCCCTGAAGCCACAACAAAAGGAGAATTTGGCTACACATGAAGAAGAACCGAGTTTTAAGTATTCATCATTTAATTTCAAGCCTCAGTCCCAAAAAGACTTGACTGTTGATGCCAGTCTTTCGAATTGGTTGGTTTCATCTGAAACTTCGCCTAGAAAGAATACTAGCTCCATTGAGCTTGGAACCGTTACTTCTGAGAAAAGTATGTCCCAAGGATCAACAACTTCATATATGAGTATAGAAGATAGACCGATATTAGGGGCATTGACACTTGAGGAGATCAAACAATTTTCAGCATCATCCTCTCCTAGGAAGTCACCAAGTCGAAGCCCTGATGATATGCCTATTATAGGCTCTGTTGGGACCTACTGGAAACAAACAGATGAAGAAGCCGGGGATTCAGGCTCTGTTTCTTCCTACAAAGGAATACCTAACACAACTAGCAAGTACAGAGAGGTACTATATGTGAAGTGATATTTTGTGACTTTGTTCAAATGGGCAAATCTGTTTTGGGACTAATAAGGGGTGTGATGGTTTGCAGGATAAGAAAGTAAATTGGCATTCCACCCCTTTCGAGACGAGGTTGGAGAGAGCTTTGAACCAAGGTGCTGCTGAAGCAAATCTTTGAGTATATGTGTGACATGGTTTGGGAGTACGTCTTCATGTGTCTGTTTCTACAAAATTCATGTACTTTTATAATGGTGTTTTTGTGAATTTTAAAGTCGTGTGAATTTTGGAAAGGTTTGTGTGAATTTTGTTTGTTGTCAGATGATGAAGTTGATTCAATTTATTTATTTGAAGTTTTTACATTTCTCCCATTAATCCTGGTGGGTTCATATGTTTGCAACTGAGATGTGCTCGGTTAAAGCTTTCTGATTTATTGGTTCTGCGTGCAAAATGTATGCAGCCTTTAATATACCGTCATCATTAAAAATAGATTTCTGCTAGTGAAACGAAAAATAGTTCCAAACGACTTCTTGCATAACAGAGGTATATACAGTAACAATTTCTATAGGAAACCATAATTTTCCTTTCAGGAAATTTCAAGATTTTTTCCGACCACGGAACACGGTGAACCCTTACCGTGGAGTGCTTACCCTTGATGTATAAGTTACAATAACCTTCTTCAAGCTGGAGGAATAAACATAATCCTCGGACAAAATCAACACAATATTTTCGAAAAATGACCCGTCAAGAGACTTCTTTGTCTACCGGTGACCCAAGAATTACCATTATGCATATATACATATATATATATATATATATCAATTCCATGGTTTATATTAAACCACTAGAACAAGGAAAATATCATCCAAATACGCATAAGGTTGGTTATCTAAAAATAATCTTAACCACAGATCCTTTATTATTAAATCCCGGGCGAAAAGATCTTTCATAGGCTCCAGCTAAAGTTCATCAGTCTTCGTAGAGCGCAGATCAGGGAGAACACGAGTATGTAATATGATAATCAAAACTCCAAGAACTTGCTTACCAAGTAAATTGAAGGGAACAAGAATTGACCATGATGACTACAAAGACAGGGTCAGGAGAGTTCCAAACCTCGTTACTGTCCGGAAGTATATGTCCCTACCTAAATTCTACGGAGATGGTAATAATAATATGCGTCATTCATTTAGTCTCACACGCTTCGCTGGTTGGGATTCAAAATGTCCGATACTATCTTCCCTACTATCCTTGGAAGGTTCAACTTCAGGAGCCTTTGGCTTCTCCTCTGAATTCTCGGGCCTACCATCTGGTTCATCCCTTGCTACCTGATGGTCCGGCTGCGAGGTTCCTGGTTCACTTTTGGCCGGCGAATTTTGGATTGCTTCATGACTGTCCATAATGGATGATGAAGCCACGTCAATTCCAGATTTGCATTGCCTCTCAAACATCATTTGCAGGCATCTTCCTTGTTCTTCTATTCGCAACTGTAAATTTCTTTGAATCTGAAATAAATGTACAAGGATATCTAATAAGCGTAACTCCTCTTACATTCTACCGAGGAACACAGCCACTAAAACCAGGATGATTTTCGTAAGAGAGGGGAAGACTAGATGCAATGGCCTAAACCATTCTTAATTTGAAATTTGCTGCCATCGCTCATGGTACAACGATGGTGATTTGGAGTAGATTAAAATTTACTGCTTTCGCATGTTAGCCTAAAATTTGTCAAAATATCTATAATGGGCTTTTAAAATTATTTACAAAATTCTATTTAACATTTCCATTAGCAAAACTTGTACTTTACTAAATCACTGATTATCCCATCACACCACCAAATGGTCACCGCGCAAACCATTATTGACAAATTTTCAAAATATTATCTTCTCAATGATATGTTTTCATTATTAAACTATAAAGACTAACACTTACTATTGAACCACATTATTAGGGAAAATTATGTAAAAAACCCAATATTTGTGAGGAAAAATTACCCGTGAACACGAATGAAACCAAAATTGAGTTCTAATTTTTTTTTTTTCTTTTGATAAGTAAAACTGAATTCTAAATCTAAAAGATGCATTGGCAAACCATACCTCAAGCTGTTCATGTAAACGTTTTTGGACTTCCATCTGCAATCGCAGTGCCTCAGTAATCTCAATACCCCTGTTACCACAGCAGAAAGAGGTAATACGTTTGAACGGATTCATAAACATCTAGTAGTTCAATTGTAGCTCAAGCATCTAATAAGGCTCGAAAACAGATTTTGACTATACAAAATACAAAAATGCGGCAATTTGAAAAATAACAAATTGTAGTTAGCAGCTCAAAGAACTTAGCCAATGATCAAATTTTAACCAAGAAATAGCCAAAGAGGCAATAGTAAATCAATACGACTAGAATTAAATACCAAATGCTACTGAACAAAGACAGTGAAACTCCATCTTGAAAAATCTCAATAATTCCCTCCAGATTAAAATTAGTAACTAAATCATTTCAATAATCAAGAAAATTTTACTAGACCAGGCAACAAGGTACAGAGCTCGTGACAGACTGACAGTTAACAAGTGCCTTCATCACGGTCACCATCTTCATCATAATACAATAATATCATAAAAAATTCAAGCAAAAAGGAAGTGCACATAATAAGGAATAAATCATCACATGACATTACATATGCATGGTTATATAATTTACACAAAAAATATGTGCAACTTTAATAAACTGGCGACAAAAAACTCACGTTTTCAAGTCCAGAGATGACAATTCTTCAATAGGAGTCAGTTTTTTCTCAGAAGTTCCTGCAAATAGAGAATATCCAACGTTACAAATAATTGATCATATTCATATCTCAGAAATCAGTAACTAAGTGTATAGGGAGAGAAGTAGTTAACTAGTAGCTTGCTAGGTACTCATCTTTTCCTGTATTGATGTTGCCCCATAAATAACTAGCTAGTGGTTGACATAATACAACCCTATAATGCAGCCACTATTTTGGACCCCTAACATTACTTAGAATCCTGTAACGAATTTGGGACAGCAATGAGATCCCAAATCTTGGACTCTTAGCAGTACCCGTTATGAAGTTCATAAAGCTAAGTATTGCTTTAATACATGCAATTCCCCTCCAAGTAAGAAACCCAGCTTCTATATTATCCAATAGGATGCCGCTTGCTTGCAAAATGCAGGTACTTCATGTTTCATCCATTGCATGTGTAATGCATTTTGCTTCAAATATACTGAATACTAGATTACAACCAAATTCATAAAGTTGTTCAACAACTCAAAAGTTTTCTACAGTATATCATTTTTCATACTTATGAACCATAATGTAAATACATAAATTCAAAGCATAGAATTTTAATAATTACATAGAATCTGTAATCAGTTGTTAATTACCTTCGCACGACTCTGGTTTGTTTCTTGCTGTTCGATATTTCTACAATATGAGGAACAAATTTCAAATATGAAATAAAGAAAATTGAGTAATCCACTCAAGTGAGGAATCAATATCAAGATGAAGGACCACCAACACACCTGGAGATGGCTCTTTACGTGATAGATGGTCAGACCTTCAACTTTCATTATCTTCAGCACACCCTTGGGAGTAGCTCCTGTGATTCAAATCAATTAGTTATTTAAGGAGCAGCTCATAATACACTACCACATATGAAGAAATAATATAACATGCAGTAGGATAATTACTTTCGCCGCCACCAAGCTTGTTGACTGCCACAACAAAGGCTTCATGCAATTCCGGTGTCCAACGCATGCGTGGCTTGGTTGAAGCGCTACCTGTCGTGGACAATGGCGCAACAGCAGTGCAAGTCTCTCCAGATGCAGTGGGCTGCTGCTGTTGTACCTGGGGCTGGTGCATTGGGTAATCGATGACTGGCCTGGAAACTTGATATGGAGTCTGCAATAATAAATCAAAATTAAAAACAAAAAATTAAAAAATTAAAGAGACTTAAAGCATGTCATCTTTTGGTGTTGGAAGTACTCAACCTGTTGCTCCGAACGTACAACACCGGTATCCACAAAGAGTTCGTCCCAGTTTGGAGGTGAAGCACCGTCATCAGTAATTAGGTTGTCTGCCCATTCCTGCCATTCACTTGGCTTACAAAAATCCTCAGACTGCATGACACAACTGCTATTGCTACCTTCTATTCGATCAGATCCTGCAGTGGTGTATACAGAATCGGCACACCAGGGTTCGTTATTGTTTTCTGTAGACTGAAGTGCTCCAGACTGACAAGAATGGTGTAATAGAGCATCATTTGATGACTGGGAAATAAAAGGAGCTTTTCTTGAATGATTTCCATCGGGTGAAGCAGAAGAAAAATGAAGATCTATAGAGAATCCAGCAGATGAAGATAATATGTGACCAGCAACCCCACTGTTGGAAGACAAAGGAGGACAAACGTTTTGATGACTTGGCACAAGTTCCCTCTCCATGGAAACCTCTTGATAATCTGGCAGCTTTGGATATTTCTCTTCTAGGTTGGTCGAAAGAAGATGTAAAGATGAAGAATGAGTTCCAGATGCTCCATGGTTACTAAGTTGTTTAGCACCTGATCTTTGGAAGGATAAAGCAGGGCGTGCCTCCATTATTGCTCACCCTCAAATAGATAAAAATTGCAGTTACCAATTGATATGTTCTAGCTTGATATATACTAGCTAAGTGTCTTCAGTACACTTCTCAATACTTGGTACCTACATCGAAGAAATGGTCACTTAATTTATGCAGCTCTTCTTTGACTACAGTACACATCAACATATAACAAAACAATGCTCGGAAATTGAATGATTCTTGTGTAATAATCACTAAGCCAAGCATGTATACTGATTAGATTAAATGACGCTCAAGGAGGATGAAGCAACATAATCCGATGCAGTGCTGAGCGTCCTATCCAAAATGGCCTACTAATCCATGCCGCTTATACCAAATGACAATTTTACTTGCAAGAGGTGGGAAATA
>JAUMHB010075879.1:0-12663 GCA_032359685.1 Pittosporum tobira | reverse complement strand
TCAGTCGATGGAACATACTGGGCAAATGAATAATCTATAAGAGATTCAGTCTATGAAACAAACTAGGCGAATGAATAATCTGTGGGTTCAGTCGATCGATCAAGACTGGGCAAATGGGTAACGAAATGTGAAAAGTAAAGATTCACTGCATTGCATATTTTCATGAGAGAAGTAAGGGTCAAGTGCATGGGCAAATGTGTGGAATGAAAAGTAAACAAGAAAAGTACAGATCGAGTGCATTGCATGTTTCCAAGAAATGATTTTTGTTACGAATGCATTGAAAATATTGGTTTAAACTGTTTTGTTTAAAAGTTATGCATTTTAATATTTAGATAGATGTACTTGCTGAGCATTAATAACTCACTCTTATTATTGATTTTGCAGTTAGTGGAATTCAATAAACGAGAGAGCAAGCATGTAATGGAACTGGAGATTTGTCTAGCTTGAGAAAGAAGAGATGAAAGGAATGAATTTGGATAATTTAAATATTGTATATCATTTGGATGATTTGTCATATTAATTCAATTTTCGCTGTATTAAAAAATGGTTGAAGTTTATTGTAAGTTTGAAAGTCTGAGGAGTAGTTTAACGATCGGTCTAGTAGGATGGTAGTTGTACGGAAACTGGGGTCACAATGACAATTGGTTAAAATGTGAACTGTGTGTGTGAAAATAGTTAAACAACTTATGAAAATAGCAGGTTGACTGAAAATGTATATAATAATGGTTTAGTATATATTTCCAAGAATGGTTTCGTAAAACAGTATTTTAATTAAATAAATATGCAAGAGTGATCTTAATAGAAAGAATATTTCTTTTTATTTAATAAAGTAGTAAGAAAATATAATACATTTTTTTGGACAAATAAAGATTTTGTAGGAAAGAGTTTATTTAAAAATTAGTAAGAATTATTTTGTTATAAAAGAAATAAGAAAAATGAAGATTTATTTAAGAGAAAAATACTTTATTAAGTACAAAATGATTTTTCTTTAAAATATTAAGAGAATTTTTAAAATTTTCTTTAAATAGAAATTTAATAAAGGTGATCAAGTATATTTTCTTTATAAAGAAAATAAGTAAAGATATTGGAAAAGTAGAAAGTTTAATATAATTAAACAATCAAGGAGATGAAAAAATATTTTCTTATATTAGAAAATAGCAATATTAGCTCAGATTTAAAAGAAAAAGGTTGACTATATTGTTAGTCAATTATTTTTATTAGAAGAAGTATTCTTTAATTAATAAAAAAAAATAGTATTATTCAGAGAAACTAGTAAAAAAAAAAAGTAAACTAAAAGAATTTAAAGGAAATGATTTGAAAATTTTGAGAAAAATATTTATAATAATATATACTTATGATATTATTTTTGTAAGGTATCTTATGTTTTCAATTACAATGCCTTAATTGAATGAGGGTTATGATGTATGATGTGATTTTGTTCCCATATAAAAATTCGATGACATATTCTAAGGTTGATATCATAATAAGATAAATATGAGGATATTCATAAGAATGATTATGAATGACAAACCGTCAAGTCAATGACGTTTTTGTTTTTTACTTTTGTGTGAGTCCAATGTCGCTTTACGAAAACTTTAAAAAATCTCTACAATTTATTACTTATGAGAGAGAGAGAGATTTGAGATGAGTACTTACTAGACTCGTTTATTGTGATAAGAATGTACGTGAGGGATGAGAGAGAGTTGAAAGCCATAAATAAATTAATATGGAATATTTTGTAAGCATTTAAGGCAAGTTAACTCTACTCATCCTTTATGTATAAGTCACTATTTCACTTACACATGTTAAATTCATTTTTGTGGAAGTTGCATTATTTTGCTTCATAAATTAATATTGATGAACTATTATGCACATTGTGATCCTTGTATAACATATTATATATTGCTTAGCGCAATTGAACTATTATGCAAAAGATGATTCTTTAAGATTGAGCTAAACAATGTAAAGTTCTTGGTAATAATCTAGTGTCTTGTAGATGTTCGTGTAGTCGTGTCGTATATGTACACTTGTAAGAGAGTTTAGGTTAGAATTTGTGTCTTATCTAAATAAGTGAAGATTTTCGTACTTAATACTACATCTGTTCTAAAAATGATAACTCAAAATTTTAATACTTTTTTAATACGAATTTTAAAACGTTTCAAAAACATATATATACATTATATTTTCTATATGTTTTTACATTCTTAACATATTTGTATATCATATTTTTTAATATAATAAAAATATATTAAATATAAAATGTATATATATGTTTTTAAAACTTCTTAAAATCTATGTCATAAAAGTGTCAAAAATCTTAGTCATCTTTTTTAGGACGGGGGGAGTATATGATTTTATGATTAAAATTGATTTCATATTAGATCGTGAAATCAATGAATGTTTGTTTACATTGAAATAGACAGGGTTAATTACCCTAACAGTCACTGAACTATAGTCAAATTACAAAATCATCATTGAATTTAAAAAAGTTATAAACGACTTAATGAACTATGTTTTTTTTGCACTATGTTAGGGTTTTTTGTTAACTTTTAACGGTTGAGCATACGTGGGGTCTTCTACTTGATCCCATCTCAATGAATGCTTGTTTATATTGAAATTAGACAAGGTTAAATACTCTAACAGAACCATAGTCAAATTACAAAATAATCATTGAACTTTAAAAAAATTTTAATAACTCACTCACCTATGTTTTTGTTGCATCATGTTAGATTTTTTTGTTAACTGAGCTAACTTTTAACGGTTGAGTATACGTGGGTCTTCGACTTGATCCCATCTCGCCACATAGATTTGCCAAGTCCCAAAAAAAAAAATTTGTACAAAATAAATAAAGTTCCATTTAATTAACATAAAGAGCAAATATTTTACTAAACTTAAGTAAGAAATAAGTACTTTGTAAATCAATTTGATTTAATTTTAAGGAAGATATGTGATGAAATAATGTTTATTTTATTTGTATACTTGTTTTATTTTTTTAATTATATATAAAAGTAATACTTAAACAAAAATATTTTTTTAACTATATAAACAGTAATACTTAAACAACAATATGAGATTAAAATATTAATATGTGATGAAGTAATTTTATTATATTTTATTTACTTATTTTTTTTAATTATTTAAAAAGGTAATTCTTCAACAACAATACGTGATTAAAATGTTAAGAAAAATATTTTTTTTTCCATTAACCAGATATTAAAAAATTATACTCCCCAATTAAACAAAACCAGATAAAAAAAAAAAAAAAATTTAACAAAATAATTAAAACAAGAAGCTTCAAGTGAAATTTTTTACCCAGAACAAAGACAATGTGATATCTCACACCGGATAAACGTGTAGAGATAAACCTCTTCAGTTAGATAGATACTATTTGGAGGTCGACCATCCATGCCGAATTTCACTAAATTAGTGTTCAAATTATTTAAGGAACTCAAAATTATTAGGGAGCTATCCCTGTCAATTCAGTTTCAACAAATCTGAATCTTTCTTTCTTCTTTATGATTAAACCAACTCCAGCGGTGGAAGATGACCCCGTAGGATGAACATGACTAAGATTTGCAGAAACAGTGGTGTCTGGTGAAGAACATTTCTGATGTGTTTTGGTTCGATTTAAGGTTGAATCTCATAGAGTGCATATTATTTTGTTTAAAATATCTTTAATCCGTATGAACTTGTCTCGTTGAAAATATCTCCACAATCTATATGGATCTTAACAGAGTGCATATTACTAATATCTCCGAACTTTATGGTTCTTAATGAAGTTCATATAGATTGCATATTATCATCTATTTGAATATCTAGTTTGATGTGTCATGTTTTATGTCTCTCCACTCACCTTTAATAATAACTAATCTAAAAATAAATAAAATAAAATAAAATTCTTCCGTAAACACTACTTGTTTCAAAAGTAGTTTATTTAAAATAGTTGTGACATTCTTTGGGTCTCCAACACAATGTACCAAGTAATTTAACATAAATCGAATCAAACGCTGTTTAAACAACCATGTCACTCTTGCAATTTCCTGCAGGATCTGCTCCATAGCACTTGAATTTTCTGAGCCTCATTTCTGAAAAGAAAATATATAAACATATGGAAGAGAAATGGACAAGGTGTATTCCTGTTGCTGTAGAAAGAAAAATGATAAGCAAGTTTGGCTCCCAAGTATAGGAATGGAACTAGCGACCTTCAAGCTATTTCTAAAAGCCTTCGCAATTTTATTGATGATGGTATAAAATGCCCTCAAGTTTAATATCACAACTTCACCATCATAACATCAGCACTAACTAAACAATCATTAATGTTAGGAAGTATTGGGAGTTCAAGAAGTACCTTAGTATAATTACTGAATCCATATTGAACCAAAAGCTTAAGCTAGTAGTTCTAAAGTTCATTCTTGTATATGGTAGTTCTAAGCCTTCAGCTTCACACCAGACAATCAATGAGGGACAGAAACCCATATGGTACCTTAACAATTAAATTTAGGGGTAACATGACATAGAAGTATATCCTTAAGTTTGTAAAACTATGCAAATGGGTCGTTTTTAGTATTACCCATCCTATTGCCTTCCATATTAGCGTCAGTGTGTGTTTTGTGAGTGGGGAGGGAGGGAGAGGTGAACTTTGCTTGATTCGTTTCTGCATTCATTGGAAAAAAGGGGTCCTTGATTTTCAAATTATTAAGCTAGAAGAAAAATAAATAATGTGAAAGAAGTGCCAGCATATAAAAACACAAAGTACCCTGATATCTTGTACATCAGAAGTTTAAGCCTAAAATAGATAGAGATCATTTAGGTTTCACCAAGCATGATGCCCATATCTCATCGGCAGGAGGTGATTGTTGAACCCAGTGTCCTGGTATCCGGCTGAAAAGAATTTACACATGATCAGAAGAAAGTTTTTTTGTTTTTTAGATTTATAGCAAAGTTGTCTGTGATGTGGGGGTGGACAATGAATGAAATTTTTTCTATGCAAAGTTAAAAACACAATTTGTATAAGAGGTAGGGTTAGTCCAACTGAACTATGAATGCACATAATTGGCTAAATCGAAAATGAGAAATTTATCCTCACCTTCCTCCGGACCGAATATATGCATCCCATGTTCTTCTTACCTGCACGTACAGATAAAGTTGTCTTCTGTAAGCTGGACTGATTAAGCATCAAGAATTAAGACAACGAAGTACATGTAAAGTCCAAGGCTGTATATGCTATTAATATCGATAAAATGCATGCTACACAAGCCTGAATAGGCTATAAAAGAAGAAAAAACTTCTATTGAAGATGTCAGTGTCTTATACGTTATTCTAAAAGCCTTCTACAATTGAATTTGGGTGCTGATAAAATACAAAAATCCCATTTCATATTAGGTATCATAATTGTTTAGTAAAATAAATATCAGGTGATCACATAAAGTCATAAATATTACAGTGAAATGGCAGAACCCAGCACGTTATGAAAATTTTAAGCAAATCATGAGCTAAAATCACCTCAATAAGAGTACCCATATCAGTATTGCTGCCATGGTAATAATGATAAAACTCTAGGGGCAAGTTTGCAAGAGAATCATATGCGCTGCCAGAACCTGGTCCTTCTGATCCCTGGTTTCCAGATTTCTTACCGACGACTGGATTCGGGCCTCCTCCTTGGTTTTCACAATTGATTATCTGGTCCACACTTCCCTTATTTTCACCTTTACCCTTGCTGAGATCTTCTGGGGTTGGACCATGACTTTGGATTATTTTTCTACCTTCCTCGGCAGTTGCTATGGCATCCTTAGCAGCAACTGCATCAGCTGCAACCTTCGCCTGGCGTTCCTCTTCCTCAACAGCTGCTTGTACTCTCTCAAGAAACTTGTCATCCTCCTCGGGGAGAAAATGGCCTGCATGATTACAGAACCTCTGATGATACTACTTTAAAGAGAGAAAGACAAGGGGCGAGAGAGAAGAGAGAGAGGGGAGGGGGGGGGGGGGGGTAAGAATACGAAAAGATTGTACTGTTTTATTAGTGCACCAAAATGCACACCTTGTTTTTTCAATTTCTGGATCCGAATTGATCGCAATTCTTGTAACTTCTCCACTGTCAATAGCAGCTCAAGCTGAATTTGAAAGGAAAAATTGAGTGACTAAAAAAATATAAAATATCAAAGAATGTCTAGAAACAACAGAACAAAAATCAGGGTTCTAAATACCACCTAGGCATTTTCCTAAGAGGTCGTATTTATTTATCTCTCTATTGTACGTACTTATATATACAAGATAATGCATATATCAGATGTAAAAAAACTAAATTTTACATGAAAATCTATCAAAAATTTAATCATATACATCACAAGACATATTTCAAACAGTGCAGAATTCCAATGCCTTGATTACATCAATTTGGTAGCGGCTACTTCTGCCTTTGTTTTGGGTTGTGTTTTTGGTTTATGAGAAGGTGTGTGTGTGGGGGGGGGGGGGGGGCTCTGGTGTGTAGGCGAGGGCCTAGAAGTATTGTTAGGAGACTGACAAAAAATGTTGATAATTAGAAAGTAATCATAATGCTAGATGCAACATATAACCTAGAATAGTCATTACGACCAAACCCAAATTACTCAAAATACAAATTTCTAACATTCTAAAACTAGGACTCAGATATCAAAGAAGAAATGCGATGAAAATAGCAAGAGTGAGAACCTCAAATACCAGATCAATAATTCATTAAAATAAAATAATATAACGAATAATAAAGAACATAGATTATAAAATGAGATCTGTAAAACAGAACCCAAGCAAAAGTAACTGAGCTTAAACGATGGTTTAAAAACTTCTTTCTGGATAAAAAGTTGGCGGCCAATATTATCAATAAATTATAAATTCACAAATGGAGCAAATATTGAATACTTAACGTTAAGGATAATATGAAACATAAACAAACTCGGTAAATACTTAGATATGGTTCACAATAGTATCACACCATGTCAAGCATGAATCAATAGTTGTACAAAGTAAAAACAAAACAACCCTAATATTGCCAATGACTTCATGCAGAATAAAAACTTCTAGATTAATCATGAGGCAGAAAAAGGAAATAATTAAAATTATTCTGTGAACAAATGGAGGCAATTCTTCTCTCACCTCAGATTCTAATTGAACTCGTTCCTCTTTTGCTTTAAGCTTAGCAATTTCCCTCATCTTTTCTATCTGCACACCGACAGGCTCATTTATTAAGGCAAAAGTTCTGTTACCTCAGCAACTACATGCAAAAGATTTGTGCAATTAATAAATGAAAGGGGCTAACCAAAATTAAAGACATCCAACAATGCTTCACAAAAAAGACATCCAACAAGATCAGGGTAACCCTAATCCTCTAAAAGAATGTGGACTAAACAGGAGAAATCACTTAGCTTCAAAGGATTAAAGTATGGTACGGGAGTACTCAATAGACAAGAAGCCTGCAAGTTGCATACAAAACTTGATATAATAGTTTTGATACCTTGCGTTGTTCAATATCCTTAGCGATCTCTCGAGCCCTCCATTCATCGGCTTCTTGATCAGCTTGGTCAAATGCCTCATGCTCCTATAGGTCATTACTCATCAAAATCCAATTAAGCTTAAAACAAAATTCTGAAACCAATATCGAACATAAGAATCCCCCAAGGGGAATACATATCGAAAATGTGACCACCTTTGCAAGCGTTTCTGCTACACGCTTCCGCTTTTTTTTGCGCCAAAGTTTATTTCTCTTGTGCTTTTGTATTTTATTGGCTAATCTCATTGCTGCAGATTTTTCCTCCCACTGTCTTGTATCATCTGTAATAACCTTAAAGGGCTCAACCTCACCTCTTAATTTCGATATTAAAACATTTGCAGCTTCCAATGATAGTGACTCTTGAGAAGCCAAATTAATCCTATTTTCCACTAGGAATTTAGAGAACTCTGAAGTCGAAGTATGATTCAATTCAATCTCCACACCCTCTGCAAATCCGTTCTCTTTCATGAAAAGCAACATCTCTAACTCCTTTTGCCTATTATATACATTATTAACTCTAATCAGAACCCAATTCCACAAACCACATAACATTCACAAGAAACCACTATAACTTCCTACTCGAATAAAAAAAAACGATTGTTAATTTGCAATTGCAATTAATCAAACCCACAAATGCAAACAACATAGTATGTATTAGCAAGCGTTGTAACTGCACATTCAATCAGCATGATTCTACTCATTATTCTTAAACAGTACTTACATTGCTTTTGCAAGGTGAAGGGTTTCATGTAACTCTTTAAGGCGATCCTGCACATTAGTGGCCTCCCAAAAGCTACTAGACAATGGAGGAAAAGCTGGCAGCCACGGAGGAGGTGCCATATTAATTGAAGCCATTGAGTTCATTGAATTCATGGAAGAGCTGAAATCAGAAATCACAGAAGTATGCATTACAAAAATTCACAACTTTACCTCCAATCTATTGAAATTTGATGCTTGAGTATAATACAGAACAAATCGAGTTGATAAATCAATGTATGCCTACAAAAACTCATCTTGTTTATGCAAAAGTGATTTGAACATTATTAAATTACAGCATAAACAAAAATATATACAGAGAGAGAAAAAAAAAAGGATACTTAAGAAAATTGAGTGCTTTCAAGCCCTAATTAACCGAGGTTTAGCTTTTGAAGTGTGAGGAATTGAAGAGGGAAGAGATTTAGCTTTTGAAGTGCAGCTATAGGAGAGATTGAAGAGGGAAAATTGTATGTTTGGGTCTCCTAAAGAGAATTTGAGACATAATTTTGGAAAGTACTCTATTCTTGACGATTGACCTATATAAACAATTAAGTAATATATAGAACATGTCACTTTTATTTATCTTCAGGATGGCCAAGTGGTCTAAGGTGTCAGACTCAAGTTCTGGTTCTTGTGAGAGAGCGTGGGTTCAAATCCCACTTTTGACATTATTAATTTTATTCATGAATTCTAATTTGAGTTATTTCTGCTTATCTTTTTCAAGTTATTGGATTTTAAGTGTTTCATATTTTGATTTAGTTCATATTGTTGACTTCTCTACATTATTTTTGTAGGTATCAACTTAATCTGAAACTTGAATGAGTTTGTAAGTATGTTGGAACTGGCGAGGTATTTTATTAGTGCTTATCAACTTTTTGTTCATTGTCGAGACTCCCTGTTTTAAATCAAAAGAAAACATATAAAATTCACTTTTTGGAACTATATTAATCCTCATTAATAATGCTAATATACTTTTCGCTTTTAGTAGTGGTTAATTTTTTTACATTATTAATATATTTATATTATAATTAACATGTTTAAAATTTGAATTGCAGTCTTGATGACTTTTCATGGGATGGAGGTATGACCAATTTCTCAAGCCTGTTTTCGATCAAAATTTATAAGCATTTTTTTCTATAATCTTTTATAGTGCAGTGCAGGATGAAGGAATTCCCGTGAACCATGATAGTTGAATGGAGTATGAGATATCTGTTGTTCGGCATTTTAAAACTTCAAGTTGATGCTCTGATCAATTTATTATTCTGCAAGGATATGTATATGCAGTGGTGGAGCTAGGAATTTTGACAAGATTGATCAATGTTCAGGTTATTATATAAATAAATACTGAATAAATAAAAATCAATAAAAACAAATAAGAAGATTAGATTACGATAAATATCATCAAAATTACACTACATAATTACTTACCCTAAATCACATGAAAACAGCTACTAGATATATCTGAATTGAATTCTATTTCTTGGTCTGGAACGCGGGGGCTGTCGCTTGGTCTGGAATACGGGGGGGCTTGTTCCTCTACAAGAGGAACATCATTAGTTGATCCTGGGAAAGATCGACTCAGATTGAGGGCGTTTACTTTTTATAACGAATCTATCCATCTGATACAATACAAATTTCAAATTTATTATTTAACGAAAGCATTCAAAAATTACATAGCATACTTAAAAATTTCAACTTTAAATAAATTAAATGACAAATTGATGAAGGGAGTACTACACCAGTACACTAGTAATACCACTACTTGCCATCGTAGTCTTTTGAATTTTGAAATCTCAAATCTGTACTGTCAATACAGGGCTCATACTCCTTCCAAAGATTTTTATCTAATTTTTCATTCAAGATTATACTAGAAATTAAACGAAAAATTGAAATCTTCGCAAAGCATACTTACCAATGTAGCCTTTGTAGACATGACTCATGAGGAATTGACTCAATTAAGGACGGAGTTTGGAATTGGAGAGCTAGCCAATCGGAATACGCGAGAAAGAGAGAGAGTCAGAGTTGAAGGTTTTAGGTTTCAGAAGGAAAAAGCTCTGAGCTGATCTCGTTTAACCGCTGAAGTTTTGAAGTCACTTTAGTACTCATACTATGCATATAAAACTATATAGTAAAAAAAATTAAGACCACTGACCACGCTTACCTTGTAGTGCATCAATCTCGGTATATACGATCTTCTTGATAATATATTGTAATTATAGATGTAAACGAGTTGAATTGATTTATGATTTATTTATATTTTATTAATATAATTTATCAAATTTAAAATAAGTTTGTGTAAAGTTTATTTAACTATCGAGTCGAGTATGAATACGAATAATTTAAAGTTTTTAAGTGAATTGTTTTATTTATCAATAGAGAAAAATAATTTAATAAAGTCTGAGTAATTAATTAAATTTTAAAATATGTCCATATTATCTATCTATCTATTAATAGCGCAACTCTAATACTTTGGTAAGATCTGATTCTCCATGCCAAATATAAAAATAGAATAATAATAATAAAGAATAACAAACCTACTCAACCACAATTATATTCCAGTTCTTAGTCTCATTGCCTATTATAATTCACATTTTTCTAAAATAACATAAAACAATTTATAATATCGCCTCTTAATAAAATAATTTATTTTATTCATTTAATTTCTTAAATTTTAGAATCATATTTATCAAACTATTTTTTACTACATATTTATTAAAATAACATTTTATAATTTAGAATATCGTCTCTTATTAAAATAATTTGTTTTTATCATTTTATTTTTTAAAATTTATCATTTTTAGTTCAAGAGTAGTAAAATAATATAAAATTATATAACTATACTACTAAATAAACTTATCTATCTATTATAATAACTTTATTTTTATTCGTTTAAATTATAAAATTTTAGACTCATATTTATCAAAATATTTTCTTAAATAATAGATCAAACAATTTATGATATCTCCTTTTATTAAAATAATTTATCTTTATTTATTTATATTCTTAAATTTTAAAATTATATTTATCAAAAAAAATGTATAGCCTATTTTTTTTAGTCAAAGGTTGTAAAAGATTTAAAATAAAATAAAAATACTACTATATACTTATTTATCGATTAAAATAATTTATTTATATTCTTAAATTTTAGAATCAAACTTATCAAACTATTTTATTTTTTTTAAAGTTTGTCATTTTTAGTTAAAGGGGAGTAAAATTAAATTTAAATTTAATAACTATACTGTTATCTATACTTACCTACCTATTAAAATAATTTTATTTTATTCTTTTGCACAATTCAAGTACTTTGGTACAGTCCTGGTCTATAGTACTTTCCATGTTAAATATAAAAAATATTATAATAAATATTATAATGACAAAAAAATCGACCAACACAGTTAGAATATTGTTCCAATTCATATTTACTAAAATTTAAACATATTACAACTTATAATGTCATCTTTTATTAAAACTTATACCTATTTTTTTAGTGTATCTTTTTTAGTTAAACGGTAATAAAAAAAATTAAATTAAATAATCTATAGTAAGTAATATTCATGAAACTATTTTTTTTTTTAAATATCATTTTTAGTTAACTAGACTACTATCTTTAATTATTTATTTATAAAAATAATTTTAGTTTTTTGACATAAATTTTAAGACGTTCTTAAAGTCTATATGTACATTGTCTCTCTAATATTTTTTTTAATATAGTAGAAACTACAACATACAAATGTATTAAGAATTTATATATACATAGAAAATATAATATATAAATGTATTTTTAGAATGTCTTAAAATTCGTCCCGAAAACTATCGAAAAACTTGTGACATCTTTTTTAGGACACAGAGAGTATATATTATAAGCCTGGTTCATTATCAATTTAAATAACATTATGAAAAAATTGATTGTTCCATGTGGAAAGGTGACAAAGTTGGAGAACCTGCAATATACAATTTTTTTTGCCACGAGAACCTACAATACGCAAAAAAAATTCACTTTTTTATGTTCGATTTTAGCGTTATTTTTCCTGGAATGAAAATAATGAGCTAGAAATTTGTCCAAAAAATAATGTGCTTTAGTATTAATGTTTTGCTCTTGATCTTTTAAGTTTTTCTCTTATTCTGGTTTAATTAATGTATGAAGTTTAGTGGTTTAGATTATGATAATGTTAGTAATTATTTACATAATATTATGCATTGTAACAATTTGATTTAGGGTAGTCACCTAATATTACTCTTTCGATATCATAGGAAAAAAACATTAATGTATGTACATTACAATTAAATCCTTACAAAACCCATATTTACTCGTTATTATTATTATTATTATTATTATTATTATTATTATTATTATTATTATTATTATTATTATTATTATTATTATT
>JAUMHB010075868.1:0-12667 GCA_032359685.1 Pittosporum tobira | reverse complement strand
AAGGAAATAGAACACTTGATTTCTGGATTTAGAAATTGAAGTTTATTTTAAAAATATATAAGGAGTACACACACAGAGACATATATGTCTGATAATTAGACCCTATCTCATATGTCTGATAATTAGACCCTATCTCAATGAGACCCGATTGAATTTAATTTTAATATGGTAAATACGAAGAGCATAAACAGAAAATGATACGGATATAAGAAAAATAAATTCAATCTCTATATGACTTGACAAGTGTACGGAGAATAGTTTCTTCCGTCTCAAACTTGTCTCCAATTACATATTTATATATATTTTTGTATATTCATTGTTTTAGTGTTTATTTAATATTACAAACCCTAAATATATATACTCTAATTTAAATTTATATACTATAATAATGTAAGAATGCTAAAAATTTATATAAGAATTGACATAATAAATTGGATACATAGACTTTGATGTTAAAAAATAATAATAATAATAATAATTTATCCGTAAATGAGATGGGGTGGGATAGGTCTACACATATCGGGACGGGAAGATATAGAAATAGCCTTAAATGACACGGGACAAAAATGAGAGATAAAAAATCTAAAGAATAAAGTGGGAATATCTCATACCATACTTGACTCATTGTGTGTGAATGTGTGTGTTTTGTGTGTGTGTGTATGTGTGTTGTGTGTGTGTGTGTGTGTGTGTGTGTGAGGTAAGTGTATATCTCACCTAGACATAAAAGAAAGAAACAATGTCATATTTTATTTTGTGTGTGTGTGTGAGGTAAGTGTATATCTCATCTAGACATAAAAGCAAGAAACAATGTCATATTTTATTTTGTGTGTGTGTGTGTGAGGTAAGTGTATATCTCACCTAGACATAAAAGAAAGAAACAATGTCATATTTTATTACAAGTGTTAGTGTTTGTTGTTAATAATATTTAAAAATTATAAATTCAAACGTAATAAAAAATAATATTTAATAAAATATATTTAAATTAAAAATTTTAAATTTAAATTTAATAAAATTTTAAAATTAAATTTGAGTTACGAATTACGATTTAAAATATTAACTAACTCTCTAACAAGTACCAACCGTGCACTCAGCGGTGCATGAGTGGTAGGATGCTAGTTTATTCATGTGTTGTTGTCCCATGCGATTGCTTATGTTTGAGAATCTACGATTGCGACTGTTTTAGCATATATCATTGTTCACACACCGAGTCCAATATTGACACGTTTCATATTTTTCATTATTAACTACACTACAAAATTCTCCTCGCTTCGCATGTGGGGTTGTTAATTATGAGAGATCCACTAATTAAATACATAAATACTACTTCAGAGGAAGCAGAAAAGCGTATCAGATTTATACGTCTCCACTCCATTGAGCTTGTTTGACTTGACGGTGTAAGCTTAGAAAAATGCTGCAAAACGATTTTGGAAAAGTTTTTGTAAAATTAAATTAGTTGAATCTAAGACGAGCGTATTTTTTGTACAATGATTAATACTAAAATCTTGAGACTTTTATTTTTTAAAAGTTTTAAATGTTTTAAGGTACGAATTTTCGTATATGAAATCTTTTTGCACAATATTATGAGATTTGTTATCCCTTGTTAGAGATTTCTCGCCTGTTATTATAGAATTTAATTAATTAATTTATGTGAGAGTCAAATGGTATCATTTTTCTTATTTATTATTATGGAATTTAATTAATTAATTCGTTCATGTGAGAATCGAATTCTAATCATTATATGATTAATGCTCGTAAACCTTTGATAGTTACCACCCGTTAAAAACCAAAAAAAAGATTAATTAAGTTGACATGGTAATAAATTTGTAATGACAATTTCGAATCTATTGTGTTATTTTATATGAAAAAAGAAAATTATTTAAAATTAACAAATATAACTCTCTCTCTCTCTCTCTCTCTCTATATATATATATATATATATAGACACACACACACACACACATATATAGACCCTCTCCCTGTTTTTGTTTTTTAATTTGGTATTTATGGACAAAATAGTCTTTTAAATAAACAGCACCAGAAGATGTCATGACTACAATTTTAATCAGGTAAAAGAAAATGTACCGACTTTAATGCCGAAAGGTAAGTCAATACAATAATCAATAATAGGATCTCTCTACGGTTTTTTTGGACCTCTTTTCAGTTATCTCTACCTGATCTACCTCCACTTCCGTAAATAATTCTATGCATAGCTAAGCTGACGCCGCCCAGCCTTGTGAGCTATGGACTCACAAGCGTCACTAATGACGTCGAATATTTTAAATATTTGTATTTAAAATATACATTCAAAATTAAAAAAAAAAAAAATCAAAGTTTAAAGCCAACCGCAATCTACTCAGGGAGGTTACTTTCCGCTGACTTAAGAGGTTGTGTCGACCAACTTAATGTTTGTATTAAGCTTTTAAAATAATATATTTGTAATATTATGCGAATTAATTTTATATAAAAAAGTCATAACTTAATGTCCGGACGTACTGTTATTTGGATCAATCGATCAACTTACCCTGCTTGACAACGCATGCCCACAGACCAACAAATATACCAGAACAATACTGAGAGTAAGAACTTGATTACCCGCTATATCTCACACATTTGATCCATTATATGGACCGAACATATAAAGGTGAAACGACTGGCTCCGTTGCCATGCCTAACGACACGTGCCATAAAACAATACTGAAAGATGGTAGCCAACCACCGCCCCACCCCCGCTTTGAAATTGCTACGAAAAAAAAAAATAATCTACTCACCTGGCACATGTTCAATGAACTTTAAATTTTTAGTGCTACTACTATAATACTACTTCCTTATTCCATATTTAAGAAAACTTAAAGTGTAAGTTCAATTTCTATGTGGAGATATATATTGTCCTTATTTTTTCGAATTAACAATTACGTACATATTATTGACCAACCTAATTTTCTTTAAACAAATGTAATTAAACTGTGTTGAGTATAATAGGAGGGAACCCTGCACACGTCATCAGCTACGCTTAAAGCACATGCAGCCAGCCATTTCCCAGAACAATTACTATATATATATATATATATAAATGTTTGTCTTTTCCCAAACCGTCCCAAATTTAAGTTCCGCTCTGCACTTTATTTTTAACAGCTTAATTAGGAGGGTTTCAGTATCTCACCAGCTGTTGCTTTGTGGTCATAGAGAGTGAGAAAATAAGAAAATGGACAAGAAAATTAGTACGACGGTCCAGGGAAAGAAGAAATTCGGGTCTGTTAGATCCATTTTCATGCATGCGGATCGGGTTGATATTTTCTTGATGATTATTGGCTTTATTGGAACCGTCGGCGATGGCATCTCCATGCCCATCATGTTGTTTGCTACTAGCAGGCTTATGAACGATATTGGTGGCACAGCCATTCAAGTAAACGATAATTTCACCCATAATATCAACAAGGTTCATCCTTCTCTCTCTCTCTCTCTCTCTCTCTCTATATATATATATATATATGTGCGTGTAGTCAACAATAAATAGAATGGAAATGATATTTGCGTTCTAAAATTCACTACTTAAACTCTATAAAACGTTTATTTTTGTGCATATAAAGCAAATTATGATCTATTTCAAATAAAATTTGAAGTGTATATAATATTTTTTGGAGTGTAGATATAATTTCTTTAGCCATATAGGCCTAACTGAATGATTTAATGCAAAACAGAATGCGTTGGCTTTGTGTTACTTGGCTTGTGGGCAATTAATCGCTTGTTTCCTCGGTAAGCCCCCCCTGCAATATTCTTAGTTTAATTATTTCTCTTTTTCTGTTGTTCTTGTAAAATATTAATGGCGGTTTATACATATTTGTAATTCTTTTACAGAGGGATATTGTTGGACAAGAACAGGAGAGAGACAAGCTTCAACATTAAGAGCAAGGTACTTGAAAGCTGTGTTAAGGCAAGATGTGGGCTACTTCGATTTGCACGTGACAAGCACGGCGGAGGTTATCGCCAGCGTTTCCAGCGACAGCCTTGTTATTCAAGACTGTATAAGCGAAAAGGTTTATACCATACTCGTTCACTCGTCTCATTTTAAAAGTCTTCATAAGAATTTTTAAAAATTCTATGTAACTAAACCACTTTATTTGTATAGGTTCCGGTGTTCGTAATGAATATGTCGACGTTTGTTGGATCATATTTGGCGGCATTCTTGATGTTATGGAGACTAGCGATTTTGGGGCTTCCATTAGTGATACTTCTTGTTATTCCTGGCTTGATTTATGGAAGGGCATTAATGGGAATAGCAAGAAAAATGAGAGAGGAATATAACAAAGCAGGGACGATAGCAGAGCAGGCTATTTCTTCTATCAGAACCGTTTATTCATTTGTTGGCGAAAGTAGGACTATTAAAGAGTACTCTGCAGCTCTACAAGGGACAGTAGATTTGGGACTAAGGCAGGGGTTGGCGAAAGGGTTGGCGGTTGGAAGCAACGGCATCGTTTTTGCAATTTGGTCTTTCATGTCGTTTTTTGGAAGCAGAATGGTGATGTACCATGATGCCCATGGAGGAACTGTTTTTGCAGTTGGTGCTGCTATTGCCATCGGTGGATTGTAAGTAAATCATCAACTTTATGTACCTTTTGTTGGTTCCATCAATTCATAGCTTTCCTATTTTAGAAATAGGTGGGTTTATCTTTTCTTTTTGTCTATAAGAAAATATTAGTGGATACCATGTTTTCTACTATATATAGCATTAGTGTGATTATGCAGTAATTTTAGTCCACTTTCGTACCAGGAAAGAAGTTAAAAGTGTTCTCTTTATTCTGTCTTTTTTACTTGGACGGCATAATTCATTGACTTTTTTATCAATCACGAGGGAACTTCTTGCTTATTAATAAAGAATGCAAATTTAATTGATTAGAAGTTAGCGAGGTGCATTTAATCTAATCTAATCTAATCTTAATCTAATCTAATCTCCACCTTTTTGTTTTAGTGAGTCATGTCTTTACATTTCTAAAAAGTAATTTCTTTGTGCCAGGAAAAATATACTTTCTCTATTTTAAAATTAAAAATAATTATTTTTAATAGATTCTAAATTATATATATATATTCTTTATTTTAAATTATAAAATACATAACATTTTAAAATGACATTGTTTCTTCTTAGATAAATTGAAAAGTATAATATCATCATCATTACATTTATATCTTATAATGAGTTATGGATAGACTTAAAAATTGGTCTTAAAATAAAATCATGATATATGCACTAATAACTACACTATACTAATGCATGATATGGCCAATGATATGTTAAAATTGAACTACTAAATACATGCCACTACATGAGGTTATGTTATTAATCAATTACGATAACTGTCACATTGATGTAAGAGATGTTTTAATGTATTTCTTAGTTAATAAAGAATTATTATAAAAAAATAAAATTACCATCTCTAAAAGCTTATTTAATTATAATTATCAAAATTAATTATAATTTAATTTTAAAAATTAATTACTTTAAAATTAATTTTTTATATTAGTTTAAAAAAAATTATAAGCTAAATATAACAATATTATTAACTTATTTAAAAAAAATAGTTAACAAATATTTTTTTAACTCAAAAAATTTTTAATTAACAAATAAATTATAAAGTATTCTGAAATTTTAATTTACGGAGGTTTTTGTTTTTCTTCAAGTTATTATTACTGGTTAAATAACCTTTGGACTTGGTTCATACTCTGTTTTAACATTTTAGCAGAACCCGCTAATGAAGGGCTATTCTTTAACTAAGATTTTGTTGTTCTTCTTGAGATTAGAGCATTGGGTTCCGGATTATCCACCGTGAAGTACTTCTCGGAAGCATTTGCCGCCGGCGAACGCATAATCGAAGTCATAAACAGAGTCCCAAAAATTGATTCCGACAACACCGAAGGCCAAATCTTACAAAAAGTTTCGGGGGAAGTCGAATTCAGACACATTGAATTCGCGTACCCATCAAGGCCAGAGTCCATAATTTTCAAAGATTTCAACCTCCAAATTCCGGCGGGAAAGACGGTGGCATTGGTCGGTGGAAGTGGGTCCGGGAAGTCAACGGTCATAGCTTTGTTGCAGAGGTTTTATGACCCACTTGGAGGAGAGATTCTCCTTGGCGGGGTCGCCATTGATATGTTGCAGCTGAAGTGGGTGAGGTCCCAGATGGGGCTAGTGAGTCAAGAGCCTGCACTGTTTGCGACCACAATTAAGGAGAACATACTTTTCGGCAAGGAAGACGCTGACATGGACGAGGTTATCGGGGCTGCCAAAGCTTCTAATGCTCATAACTTCATCTGTCAGTTGCCTCAGGGTTATGATACCCAGGTTTGTTCTTCTTGTCCTCTTTTTGCCCCTTCATTACTGATCAAATTACATTTTTATTCCCTATGAATCTATGATTTATCTTTTTCAATTTTCAGAATAAAATAAAAAATAAAATTGATAATATCTTCCAAGTTCTAACTCGTGTTTAAATACAGATGGATTCACTAGACTTAAAAAGGGTCGGTTAGTTAGTTAATCCCATAGAAAAATAGCCACACTAGTCACAATTGATTAGGGTCGACATCCGTGAGCTTTAACGTAATTTAACTATATCCTCTGGTTCAAAAATAAAAGTATTTTTGTTTTATTAATTTAAATTTGTGAAATTTTAAAATTTAAATTATTATATAAGTTTAAAATTTTAAAATTTGTTCATAGTAGTATTAGTTTGTAGTATATAACATTAACTTTGATATCAACAAAAATAAAATAAATTCATTTCAAATTGATATTTTAGAATTTCATAAAAATATTTCAGTAAAATGCATGCGTATTTTTAATTTTAAAATGGATGATAGAGTATTGTAAATCAACATTTGCAGTTAAATACATTCATGTTAATAACACAACCAGAGAATATCGACATTGATATTAGTTAACTGTGGATGTCGATTACTAAACCAGCTATGAATATGAATCATCCCTTCTAAGATAAGTAGTGGCATCTATATGGCACATAAGAGATAGTTGTACTAATAAAATGGCTTTGATATTCAACAATTCATCTTATTACTTATGTATTAAAAAAATAAATAAATTTAACTTCACCAAGTCAAATATGTAGTTCTAATTTATGTATGCATGTAACAGGTGGGTGAGCGGGGTGTTCAAATGTCAGGAGGACAAAAACAAAGAATAGCAATAGCAAGAGCCATCATCAAGTCACCTCGTATCCTCCTCCTAGACGAAGCCACCAGCGCCCTCGACTCCGAATCGGAACGAGTCGTACAGGATGCACTCGACAATGCCGCTGTTGGCCGCACAACCATCATCATTGCACACCGCCTCTCCACCATCCGAAATGCGGATCTCATTGCGGTCGTCCAAGACGGAGAGGTCAGGGAAATCGGTCCACACGACCACCTCATCCAAGACGAAAACAGCCTTTACACAACCCTAGTCCGCCTCCAACAGAACAGCGAAAATGATGTACCACTGTCTGCAACAAACTCATCCTCAATATCAAACTTTGATACCTACAACACAAGCAGCCGGAGATTATCAACGATGAGCCGGTCCAGCTCAGCCAACTCAGCTTTTCAAGGAGGAGAGAATGTCGAAAGCGCCCCCATGGAACAAGTTGTACCTGTACCTTCGTTTAAGAGATTATTAGCTATGAATCTTCCCGAATGGAGGCAAGCTTTGTTAGGGAGTATAGGTGCGATTATATTTGGTGCCATTCAGCCGCTGTATGCTTTTGCCTTAGGGTCGATGATATCGGTGTATTTCTTGTCTGAGCATTCAGAGATTAAGGAGAAAACGAGGATTTATGTGCTGTGTTTTGTTGGGTTAGCGGTGCTTACGCTCGTGATTAACATAATTCAGCATTATAATTTTGCGGCCATGGGAGAGTATTTGACCAAGAGGATCAGAGAGAGAATGTTTTCCAAGATACTTACGTTTGAGATTGGGTGGTTCGATCAGGATGAGAATTCTAGTGGTGCTGTTTGCTCTAGGCTCGCCAAAGATGCCAATGTGGTACATGTTTTTACTTTTCTACATCTGGTTCGCAATTTTACATTTGTCTCAAATTCTAAATCTACTTTCACTTTTTCTTGCATCTCACACTTGAACCCAATCCTTTCTCGCAAATTTGTAGTTAAAAAGGGGATATTATAAAAATTATGTTTAATCTGCAAACATGTCAAAAAAATTATTTCGAGATAGTGTAATTTTGGCTTAATCAACAATAGTTGATTGATCAATGTCTGTATGATTATATTCACGTCTAATTATACAATCCATTAAACATATAAGACGTCATAATTATCACAAATTTCATGAACATATATTATGTAGTGCTCCTATATGTCTGGCTGGCTTATTAGTATTCATAGGTGTATCAGTTTTCTACTTTATTTAGTGGCATTTTGTTAATTGTGAAGCTTTATTATACAAGCAATTTGACTACAAGGAACCTTCCCGTAGAGTATTAAAAACTATTTAAATTGTTTCCACCTTGGTTGACAGAGTGTGATTACCATACACTAACATAGATTCCACGTTTCTGCAGGTAAGATCTTTAGTGGGTGATCGTCTGGCACTCCTTATCCAAACAGTCTCAGCTGTGATAATAGCTTGCACAATGGGCCTTGTCATTGCATGGAGGCTTGCGTTGGTCATGATTGCAGTCCAGCCCCTCATCATTATCTGCTACTATTGCAAGCGCGTTTTGCTGAAGAACATGTCTTCAAAGGCCATTAAATCCCAAGATGAGAGCAGCAAGCTCGCGGCCGAAGCCGTCTCCAACCTCCGAACCATCACAGCCTTTTCATCCCAAGCCCGAATCCTCAAAATGCTCGAACAAGCACAAGAAGGACCACGACGGGAAAGTGTTCGACAATCATGGTATGCTGGTATTGGGCTTGGAGTTTCCCAAAGTCTCATGTCGTGCACTTGGGCCTTGGACTTTTGGTATGGCGGCAAGCTCATTGCTGATGGGTACATTAAGTCGAAAGCACTCTTTGAAACTTTCATGATCTTGGTGAGCACGGGTCGTGTCATTGCTGATGCTGGAACCATGACTAACGACCTCGCCAAAGGTTCTGATGCAGTTGGGTCTGTCTTTGCTGTTTTGGACCGTTATACTCTCATTGAGCCCGAAGATCCCGAAGGTCACAAGCCCGAGAAAATAACAGGCCATATTGAGTTACGAGATGTTGACTTTGCCTACCCAGCTAGGCCCGATGTGGAAATCTTCAGAGGTTTCTCGATTAAAATTGAAGAAGGGAAATCAACAGCATTGGTAGGGCAAAGTGGATCCGGAAAATCAACCATAATTGGGCTTATCCAACGATTTTACGACCCGTTAAAGGGTGTTGTGAAAATTGATGGTAAGGATATAAGGTCATTCCACCTTAGGTCACTAAGGGAACACATTGCGCTGGTTAGCCAAGAACCCACATTATTTGCAGGTACCATACGTGAAAACATCGTATACGGAGCATCTGAAAAAACTGACGAAACGGAGATCATCGAGGCCGCTAAGGCGGCCAACGCTCACAATTTTATCACGAGCCTAAAAGACGGATATGATACATGGTGTGGAGACCGAGGGATACAACTATCTGGAGGCCAAAAGCAACGCATTGCAATAGCCCGTGCGATATTAAAAAACCCGACGGTGTTATTGTTGGACGAAGCAACAAGTGCACTAGATAGTGAATCGGAGAAACTAGTTCAAGATGCATTAGAGCGCGTTATGGTGGGAAGGACTAGCGTTGTTGTGGCACATCGGTTGAGTACGATACAAAATTGTGACACAATCGCGGTGCTGGACAAAGGGAAGGTGGTAGAGAAAGGTAAACATTCGTCTTTGCTGGCCAAAGGGCCCGCCGGCGCCTACTATGCATTGGTTAGCCTTCAAAGAACACCCAATGCTAATCGGACCATCAGTTGAAGTCATGATTTTGCGGCTTATTATTAGACTTCAAGGCAGTTTCAAATGCTAAAAAATATTTAGAGATACCAAACACAATGGGAAAGTGTGTTTCAACATTAGGGTTGTATAAGGTCTGGTTTATATATGTAATAATGTATTTGTATGTAAGGGATTGAATAGATAGGACAACAAAAATCTGCATGAGAATTATAAAAAGAATGGCGAAGTTGTCAAGTAATACTCAGAATGTAATGGAAAGATGTTTATCAGTTACATTCAGCGGCTATCGTTTCTTAAACCAGATTATTTATTTTTTTTAAATGAAAAAAAAAATCTAGTAACTTGGGCTTCTAAAAATTCCTCATGTTGATCACTTCTTAATCACTTTTATGTTAATTATTTTTATAATTCTTTCATAATCCCATTTAATTAATGTGGCAAGAATCCTTAAAATTTCGATTAAATGCTACTAAAATCAAGTTGGCGACACTGACTGTCCATATTTGACTTTTCTTGGGCTAAATAGAGGTTACAACAAGTGACTATAGAAAATTTGAAGTTGACAAAGCCCAAATAAAGTAGCTTGGCCCAAGTGGTGAAAAACGCGAATTTTCGAAAATCAATATTAAGTCGCGGACTATAAACGCTGACTTGTGTCCCGTTACTACGAGCTCATTTCTTCTATGTTCATCAGTCTACTCTTTCGCGCTTCTGAGGTGAGGTTCTGAATTTAGATTTGTTAGCACATAAATTTCTTTGTTTAATTTTTTTATTTTTTTTTTTATTTAGTGTTTATATAAAAACTGTCGTTGTTGATTTTTCAAAAATGAGAAATTTGAGTGTCCCAATTAATCGACGAGTTGGTTCTTTTGTAAGTAATATGTTAAATAAAATGTTCTTTGTATGTGTATGACTATTTTGATCTTTGCCTTTGATTGATTTGGAATTTTGTGTTCATTATGGGTTTCATAAATTTTTACCACATTGATTAGATTTTTATGGTGGGACAAATTTAGGGATGATTTTGAAATAAAATTGGAATATTTTTGCATGATTATAAGTAACCCAAAAATAAAAAGAAGAGTTATCTGTTAAGATTTGGCACTATTGAGGGTATAACTGTATTCCCCAATAAGTAGCAATTCATGATTGTCGATGATGGAGACCGACTTAAATTTAGGACTAAATTTAGGGCTAATATCGACAGGTTTCACCCTAATCTAGGCCCCAGAATACAGTACACATGAACAAAATCAACAAGTCAGTCGACCAGTCATTATCAACTCGCCCGTTCGTCCGTCAAGAGTCTCACTACAGACTTTCGGGCGACCGATTATTTTTCACAAGTATTAGCTCAGCGATCACCCGCATCACTCTCCTTAACTTGGTTCTGGCCCAGCAGAAATCCTAAGGACCAATAAACAAACATTGGGCTCAGCGTGTACATAGTCCTCCTAACAAGCCCAATAAAAGTTGAGTTGGCCTAGTCAGACGTTTAGCCAGCCCAACAAGGCACGTCTGATCAGGCGGGACTCACGACTATTGTACCCTCGACTCTCGAGCCACAACGAGACTCTTATAAATACCCCTTCATTACCACCTTAAAAAGGGTCTGAACTCTCTTAATCTAACAGTACAATATTTCTCTCTCTAAAAATCTCTACATTAATCCTAATCGCCGATTTAAGATTCGGAGAGGGGAACGAGATCCAAAACGCCTCGTATTGCCCGTCTTGCAGGTTGACCGAGACGAAAACTGCTTAACTAGATGTTCGGGCTGAGTAGGTCAAAGGTCAGTTATACCAATCTGATCATACGAGGGACTGAGATCATGTTATCTTAGCAATGCATGTGCATTTTGAGAAACTGTGTTGTTTATGCTTAGACATGGATATCTTTGTTTTGGTACCAGGAGCCAGTGTTTTGAGTGAGTTATACCAAGAGTCTGTTTTGACCGGCTTAAGTCTTAAAGCTGAAAGAATTAAGTGATTAGTAATTTAAGCTTTGTTTAATTTCGTATTTAGGTTTTATAGCACCTTGATATATAAATATTCCACGACACTTAAATAATAGTTAATTAGTTTAAGTGGAAAATTCCAAGTCAGTGGGGGCTGACTCAACCCTGAAACAGAATTCGCTCAACCCTTAAATGTTAATACTTTTATCAATTGTGTCCTTTTTGCCTTCAAAGCTTGACACGTTATGCCTTCCATAGGAAACTATCTATAAACCTCTCCTCCTTTTTCTTTATAGGTTTCGCGTTTCTTTTCCTTCTTCAACTGCATTTTTTCCTTTTTTTTTTTTCCTTCAAGTACTATTTTTTAACAGAACGTAATTCTGAAATTGATTTAACAATTAATGGTATTTTCAGCAATCTGAAGCAATTTTTTATTTTAAACTCAAAGGTACAACTATAATTATATACCTCTAAAGATCTGCTGAATATGTATGTAGTAAATGGTACTTGATCCATATTGGGCTTACCAGATAAAGATCATTGCTGCTTGCAGTGGAGAGAAAAAGTTGAAAAAAATATACACACACACACACACACAAATAACATAATGAATCACGATCTTACAAGGATAATACATACAATTTGTTTATAATTTTGTTGCATGGTATGAGGGTAATTTTCAGATTTATCAAACAGATTTGAGTTTTCTTTCCTTATTTTTTTGCTAAAGATCTGCCTTTTTTTCTTGGTAGTGGAGGCAGCGATGGAGGTGCTG
>JAUMHB010075857.1:0-12668 GCA_032359685.1 Pittosporum tobira | reverse complement strand
AATAATAATAATAATAATAATAATAATAATAATAATAATAATAATAATAATAATAATAATAATAATAATATTAATAACAATAATAACAGTAATAATAATAATAATAGTAATAATAAAAATAATGCAGTCTGACTAAGTTGCCTAAGTTAACCATTGACCGGTTGACCTGGTCAACTCTGTCTTTCCCGCCTCCGGTCATCTCCCTCAGCCCAGATTCCGGCAGCCTTGAGCTTGTCGGCTTCGGGCAGTCACCGGGAAGGTTCGGCGAGGCCTCAGGTCCACCCACACACACACACACTAAAATCAGGGGAAAATAGTAATCTGTAGCTTTTGGATTGATGAAAGGCCAGATTTTCACAACCCCGACGGTTAAATCGACCGTTTAAGGGATGCCTAGGTCATCTCCTTCAGCTCTGGCATACAAGCCATTGTCACTGCCCTTAAACTCACCAGAAAATCCATTCTTGCATAAACAGGGGGTAAAAATTCAATTAAATGATGCTAAAAAAATCCCTAGGACTGCAGAAAGCTAATTGACCCCTTAATCGATAATAAAACGTCCAGATTGAGCCCAAAGATTGGATCTTTGGTTAAGAACATGCCGAAAAATGTCTGACTGTAAATCGAGCTTATTCGACTCGATTCTTGACCGTTTTGATCGATTCAAAGCTTAGGAAGATTCTAATCAATCCTTAGATGTTAATTTAACTATCAATTTGAATAAAGAAACAACAAAAATCAGGCTTTAATCTCACCCGACCAAGAATAAGAACGAAAAGTTAAAAATCTGATTTTTAACTTGTGCGGCTGCGTTATGAATTAGGGTTTGGTTCAACAGTGTTATATAGACTGAATGCAACATTTAGAAACTCGAATCAATGCAAGAAAGTGACTGCAGATCATTTTGGGCAAAAGCAGAAACTTGCAGAAAGTTTCTAGGGAAAAGTGAAATAACAGAAAAGGAAAGGGGGAAGAATGGGAAAAAGATAAAAAAAAAAAATTGGAGAACTGTGCATGTGGGTCATACTAGGTCAACTGAGTTGAAATTTAAATTTTAAATTACTATTTTGCCTCGATTTGTGAGCTAAATAATTTAATAATTAAATAATAATTTAAAAGTCAAAATTTGAAAAATGTAATATTATATTCTATTCCTACGTTTTGGCACGCTGCGATCGCAACGACGCTATCCGTTTTTCCATACGACGTTCCGGTCAAAAAGTTAACTATAGGTTAGGTCAAGTTAAAATCTGACAGCGTCCCGGGTCACTATTTTTTTGCGTTGATTCCAGATCTTCGATCGGTTTATGATTTTGAGCACTTTTTAACTTTCAGGTCAAAATGACCAAAATGCCCCTGAACACAACTTTTACCAAAAATGACCAAAATGCCCTTGGGCACATCTTTTGTCAAAATGACTAAAACGCCCTCAAGTATATCACTTGTCAAAATGACCAAAGTGCCCTTCGACATAACAATTGTCAAAATTACCAAAATGCTCCTAGGGCATAATAATTGTCAAAATGATCAAAATGCCCCTAGTCATTATATTACTATTTTAATTTAATTTCTCGAAACGTAGCGGCGTAGAAAATAATTCCACTGGACATTATAAGGGAAACATTTTTATTTTATTAACTGTTCGAAAAAATTGGGTTCTTACAATTAGATACTTAAATTTTATAGTCCTAACTTTTATCTTAAATATATTAACAAAAATCTATGTTATATATTATATGTTATGAATTTATTTTTGAAAAATTGTCATTTTAGAGACTAGTAAACTGAAATTTAAAATAAACAAGTTATTCAAAAAACATTGCACCTAACCGATACTAAAACTAGTAATAGATTTAAGAAATAATATTCTTAAATTTACATGTGTGTGTGTGTTTAAAAATGATAGTATTTATTGTAATTGTAATCAATCATGTGAAAAAATAATATGATGTACCATTAAAAAAAATATTTAATTACAATATGTGATTTAAATTCTTAGTAGATATAATTTATATTATTAAATTAATAATTTACTTTATCTCTTTTTTTCCCCAATCCTTGTAAACTCCCTTTCTGCCGGTCTAACAATTGTTCTCTTGTCCAATTCTGATATATCTCCTCTCTCAGTTTCCCCCTCTGTGTCTTTTGCCTCGTGAACTTCGACTGGTGGGAGGTGTAAGCAACGCGAGGTGTGAAGAAGGCTACGCGAAAAAGGTTTTCCATGAGATGGGAAATATTTAAGTGTACCCTTTCTTTGAGACTACCCTTAGGACTCTATAAAGTAATTTAAATGCCAATTTTAATGAAAAATTAATTAGAAATAAATGTAGATAATTTTTTAATATTGGCCTCAATTGAAAACTGTGTGACATTTTTATTTTATTTCAAGGTCAACACATTCCAAATTGATTCACAACCAACCCGTACTTTGCACATGATTTTAGTACTCAGAGTATAAAATTTAACATGATTCCTTTTAATCCATTGGATCGACCTGGTATTTGAATTTTTGTAAAATAGTACTGAAAGTTAAACTTAGACAATTAATACTTCATCCGTCACATAAAAATTCATTTATTTGATTTTTTTGGGGTCAAATTAGCTAATTTTAAAATTAATGATTAACCTTTTATATTTAAGCATTCTAATAAACGAACAATAGATTTTTAATTTTTTTTGTGTTTTGATTTTATTTTAGTGGGTCATGGCAATGATTCCACCCCATTTGCAAAGACATAAATTAGAAATCAAATTGTATATAAATTCCACAATAACCATCATAATTCCATAATATTAATAATGAGTCAAAAATCTCACTTGATAAGAAGGATAAAACTCCACCATTAAATCTATAATAATGGGTCAATAATCTTAATAATGAGAACTAATACGGGGAACACAGCTCTGCTTAAATTAATAAGTGAGAAAATAACTCTATACATTACTATACATTACGTGCATAAAGCTCAACCCTGAGATGTGGACCTAGAGTTTCGTCAAAGACAATGAAAAGGTAATGTGAGTATTTCAATATGAATGATAGTATTAATTTGCAAGTTAATGAATTTTACTAAGTATGGTTCAATTAAGTTTTTTTAAACATTGGACCTAAAAATGTGAATGTAAGAATGACCTGGAGAGTGAGGACCAAGGAATTTACTTGGTCAATATAAAAAGGTCAACGTAAAAAGGACATGTAATTTAAAATTTTACAAGACTGGTTAATGCAATGTAAACCATACATTCAATGCGTGTATTATTTTTACGTTCCATAAATTGTGTGCATGCATGGGTTGACATGAAACTAACATTTATTTATGTTACGTGGATTTTAAATTAGTCTTTAAAGTCAAATTTATAGTTTTAAAACACTTAGTACGGCCGACCCATTCGCAATTGCGTATTTGGTTTTTCGTCGAACCCAAAAAATACCGAACAGGAGTTTATCAGGAACCGGTCCTGGCCTGGCCCCACCACTCTTGGACATCCAAGAGAGTGGGGAGGGTGTGAAGTACTGATATATGTATGTATGTATGTATGTATGTATGTGTGTGTGTATGTGTGTGTGTGTGTATATATGCATGAGTGGAAATACATGATATTTTTTTATCATTTTTGGGAACACCTCATGGCTCATGTGGCAAAGCCACATGAATTCCCTCTACAAAGAAACCATGCAGCCGACAAGGGGGTCATAAGGGGCTGGGTTTCCTGCATTTTTCACTGAGAGTTGCTGCACAGTTTTAGAGAGAAGCTAGAGCAAGTGTAAAGAGAGAAAATGAGAAAATTGGTGAGATTAATGAAGTTCTTTCCAATTCAACCCCCAATCCAAGTTTCTAAACACAAATTCTTCTTTAGAAAGCAAGAATCACTATAATTGAGCCTCGAAAGCCACTGATTTGAGAGAAATTGGAAGGATTTCGGAGGCAATCGAAGCTACGGAGGTAGATACTTCGTGCATGCGTGTAATCTTGCAAGAAAGTAAGTGCTCTTGCTTAAAGATTATATTTTTCTTAGCCAAACTAGTAATTTGAGTATAATTTGATGTATATTTAGTAGAGTAGATGATGTTGGCGGTAATAGCATGTTTAAATCAATGGTTGTAATGGTTGGAAATGCATGGTGGAGGAAGACCTATCATGTTAGTGTTTGAATTTTGGGTTGTTGGTTTGTGATTATTGAAGTTAATTGCATACTATGAACTTGTAACTTCACATTAGAGGACTTGAAATTAAGTGTTTAAGTCATGCACGAGGTTTTTAATTGGTGTTATACTCAAAGAGGCTAACTTCGTATGATGCTGGCACATTTTTGAAAACTCAGAAACTGCAGCTTCCATTCAAAATATTGTGTAAAATAATTGCCTCGCGCATTTGCGTAAAACCTTTTGAAAAATTTAGCTAACTCAAGGAAGGACTTAGTTCCAAAATATGGCTCACAAAAAGGGTCATCTAAAAATTTGAAAATGGTTGCAAAAGTCGGGTAGTAGCATCCTGAGATTGTTGAAAAATCTGATTTTGGGCCAACTTCGGGAACTCGTACAAAATAATTCCCACGACCGGTTTTGACGAAACTTGTTATGATTAAAATTCGACAATTTTAATTTATTTTCAAAAAATATTAACTCTATTTGAAGTTGTTTACTATTTTCTAAAATTGTCCAAAATTGACTGCTTAAAGCTACTACATGACTAAACTTTCTGGCAGGCTACCTAACTTTGAAAAGCTAGAACTTTTTCCTATGAAATCGAAATTAAACCCTTTTTGGGCCAAAAAGAAACTATGGAAATTTAGTTTCATAAAATATTATTTTGTTGCTAAACGGGCTATGTAGCTGAAATTCATTCGTACCCTAAGAGCATGGCTTTAGTCTAATTGCATAAGCAAAGCAAACTGAGGAGGTTTAAAACTAAAATTTTTCATTAATATAAGGATATTTATGAATATAGGAACCTATTTTAAGGTGGAAGGGCTCTGGAATTAGTTAGAGCGAAAATGGAAAACAAAAACAGAGGGTTGAAGTTGGTAGTGATAAGTCATAGAAAGCATAGTTATGTTCTAGAGTCCATGAATGACTAACATGGAACTGTTTATGATCTTAGGATCTTATTTAAGGACTGAAAATCTCAAAGTCTCATTGGAGAGAAACGGTGCAAAACAAGCATAAACGGAAGTTAGTCGGCAAGCATTACCAAGAGTAAATTACACCATAATAGGCAAGTACATTTTTTGTCAATCTTTTATGTGCAAGTTTAATTGTTTCATTGCACGTGCATGTTGAGTTGTGATGTATGCATGAGATTTAATTTCTTGTGCATGATGTATTTAATGTATGTTTGAACGCCAAGCACTTCTATCATGCCTGGTGTGCCCGTAGGTATGAAGTAAATGTTTTGTGAACCTCGAACATTTAATAATGATCTAGTATGCTTGAACTGAACTTTAACCGGAGCGAGTCCGGGAAATCCACGAGAAATAATTTGTGGTAAGAGATAAAAGGGGATGCCCCAATAGCGATGTGCACATTCGCGCCAGAGTTTTGATGTGGTCTTGATCGCCCCGTTTGAATAAGACCGGGTAGGCCCAGGAGTTTATTTGTCAGTTAAGCATACTTCCTGAAGTTGATTTGAATTGTTGCATGATTTATTAATTTCTAAATTGTGATGCCCCTGAATTTCCACTTACTGAATCCTCATGGAAACCGGGTCATCAGATATCATCTCAACATACTTGAGTAGTCAATATTTGACAACTCGACCTGTTATATCTTATAAGGATCTCACATACGAATAAATATACACACAGTGGAAGCATAAAGCTTAAATGAATAATTAAGGTCTTACAATAACAGGGTCACGTACGAACAGAAGTCATACAATGTTCAATTACAACGTTCAAAGTTAGAAAAACCCAGGAGACTTCCTAGTAGTATTCTACCTTGCTCTTCCCCTTCGAGGATTCGCCTCGCCCGACTGATTCTGGAAAGTTTATAAAACATAGCAAAAATGAGCGAAAGGTACTCAGCAAGAAATTATTCTATTTTGAATAAAATGATCATTCCAGTCAAAAGATAAAATTGTATGGTTTTGAATCATTAAAACTTTAACATTTGAATTCATGAGTTAATATGAATTCCATCAACGCATGTATGATATACGAGTAAATGTAATACCACGCCATTCAATATTTAATATTTTGAATAATTGAACACCAATTGGGTGACATTTCTGTCCGACACTTTGTCATTTCGTCATCCTTGACACACAATTAAGTTTAACATTTCGTGTCCGTATACGTCACAACTACAAGAGTTAACCATATAGGGTCTCGGTACACCGGTCTTTAGCTATGTTCAATATTCGATCTCAAATTATCATGAATCATGTGAAAATGATAAACACTTCAACAATATGACATGCTTATACATGGTAGATATGCATAATCATTTTAAACAAGTTCAAGGATTTAACTTGAAGCAATAAATAATGTATAAGCAATTAAATTTGTACAACCATGACAAATATGTATATTGAAATTTAAATCATACGTATTAAAAGCTAAATAAATTGCATGCATAAGTGAACAATAACTTATACATAGAGGTGGAGAGTAATAACTTGTCTTAGCAAAACTTCCTAAACTTTCCACGAAACGCATTTAGTCGTCAACGGTTTTTCTTTCCTACTCACGTACGTTCCTATAATAATAACAGACTATCGTTAGTATCGTCGTTTTAAAATAGGTCGCTCACTCTCAAAATAATCCTAAGAATCTTGGAGTTTTCCTAATTTAAAAATGACATAAATGCACTCAAAATTTCAAAGCACTACTAAAAAAAAAGGGATATAGCCACGGTCAACAGCCGTTGTTATAGCCCAAAAAACCGTTGTTATATTCAATAGCAATGGCCGCCTCTCGTTGCTACAAAAGGCGTAGGTATAGGTCTACAACAACAGTTTTTTCTTTATTGCAATGACTCCAACCCTTACTGTAGCATCATGCCCATGCCAAGTATTTGATCAATTGCAATGGCCTTTTTTGAATAGCTACGGGATGTTGCCGTTGGTATAGACCCTATACCAACGGCCATCTCCCCCAAGATTTTGCTCAATTCCAACAACTTCTCATGCTATTGCAACGACTGTTGACCGTTGGTATAAGGTTTAGATTATGGCTATTGCAATGGCGGTTGGCCGTTGCTATAGGGTCATGATTCTGGCTATTGCAATGATTGTTGACCATTGGTATAAGGTCTAGATTCTGCTCAATTACAACCCTCCTCAGGTTATTGCAATGGTTGTTGACCGTTGGTATAAGATCTATACCAACAGTCATTCAAACTAAGCTTTTGTTGCATTTTTTTGTTTTAATTTATTCTACAATTAATTCATAATATATATATATATATATATATATATATATACAAGAAAATATCACTATTCTACTAATAAATTGAATCGTAAACAAAATTTATACTAGTTTAAGAATCAATACTAAATACACGTACATAGAAACATCAACAGGCTACCTTACACAAATTAATAAAGCTCGATCTAATTACATAGAATTCTACCTTTTACCTCAAATGGTTCAAAACCTAAATTATGATTAAGCAAGCCTAAGTTGGATTACATTTCATAAATGACTCACGTTTTGTTAACTTACTAAGCGGCTTGTAAGTGAATATGATCAAGTTGTAGGCAAATGCTCCGACTATGGTTCTGATTATGGGTCCAATTATATACACCCAGAGTCCTTGGTAAACATGCTGAATAATTGCCGGTCCAATGCTCCTTGCCGGGTTCATAGATGCTCTAGAAATTGGCCTGCGTGTAATTGATTCATCAATCAAATTCACTTAATTAGTTGTACAGTTATATAATAATGCAAATTAAGTAATTAAGATCATTTTATTAATTTGTCAAAATGCCATGCATGAAGCCCATACCCAACCACAAAGATATTCAGCATTATGGTCATGCCAACCGCGATGCCACTTAGATCTCCTATCTGCAGATACAAGTTTTTCTTTTATTTATTGAAAAATAAAATAGAGAAACCCTATCAAAAGGCCTATACAGAGAATAAATAGACAATAGAAAAACCAAACTCCCTATTTCTCCTCTCCATCCAACACAAAGAATAATGGTCTCTATATGTCACCTTTGCATTTACATCAGCATTTCTGCTTACAAGCACTTCTGCAAGACTAAGATGACCACGATCTACAGCCCAGTGCAATGGGGTCCGACCTTCACAATTTGTAAGAAGTCATAAAATTATATCAAAAGGCCAGGATATGTAGTTATCTTTCATGCAAGAAAAAAGAACGTGAAGTTCTGCAATTTGCAAAAACACTAACTGAAGGTCCGAAAGAAATTTCTAAAACTAATTAAAACTTAGTAACACATGTTTCTCATAATCAAGTGCTTCAGCTTGACCTACGATCAATTAACAATAAAGAAAACTAGGATCATATATGAGAAATTAATTACCTTGAATATAATAAATAAAATAGGATAATTCTCCCTCTTATAATATGTTATCTGAACATATTAAGTATTTAATATTAACACTATTTATAAGAGGGAGAATTATCCTATTTTATTTATTAACACTATTATGTTTATCTAACGAAATTTCCTGCAATTAGTATCAAATCAAAAAAAGAAAAACGATTAAAAGAAAAATAAATAAATAAATAACAGACGAAGCACATGCCTTACTCTAACCCAACTTTAACCCAGCCTGGCCCAATTCAGTTTAAGTTGGATTTTAATATCATGTTGGGCCTGGTTCGGGTTCAAACGAATCAGACAGCAATTCAGATAGATCCATCCTCTCACAACCAAACCCGATACAACCAGACCAAAACTATCTCGGACAGCCGAGATGGACAGCCTAAATTTGCATCAAATCTTACAAGATTCTCACCCCTGATCAGATCTCGAGAAGTCAATGACCAATAAAGCAGTGCCACCTGGATTATGGCGCATTCTCTCTTTCCAGACAATTTCGTATCCGATTTTCGTTTTTTTAATCAATTATCCTCTGCATTTCCGCTAGCTGTTTGACAGAGACAAAGAATCAAAGATAGCCTTTTTTCACGCGTTCGGATTTTGACTTTTCTGATCGATCGATCGATCCGTAGGTGGTCGGTCGGTCACTCATCCTGTTTTCTCATCTTAAGGTTAGTATCTGCTTTAATTTCAATATGGTTGTTAACGTTGTTTTTTCTTCTTGTTTTAATTTTTTTTTGGGTAAATTTGAACAATTGAATACTTTTGGTATTAAAGAGAGAGAATTTACGTCATTTAAGAATGCAAATTCACTGTTTGGGACTTCATGTTATTGGAATTCTTGGTTTAATTTAATTTAATTTTTTGGTTTAATTTGCTGTTTTAAAAACATTTGACGGTGGATTTATACATATATAAAGTGGTTGGCGAAGAGGGTTCCGGATTTCCTGGTGTTCTTATACATTTCATGTTTTGAGCTCTTATATAAGGAAATTGAATATTATAGCGCCTAGGCGGTTTTATTTATCTATTTATGTTTCTGTTAGTATATATTTGTATATACTGTATAAAACATATATTAGATGTAAAGATCCTAACTTTTACATAAACTCGTGAAATAAACTACTTCAAAGCCTTCATTATCGATGTGGCAGAGGACTAGTTTTACGAACAATTCTTTTACCTAGGCGGAGTCCTAGAAAGATTCTTTTGGAAAACTGTCTTTGAGAATAATATATTTCTGGTAAATTTTAGCTGATTATTAAGGTTTATCTGATATACATATACAGGGAAATTGAGAGTATTAGGCGGTTTTGAGATGTCTAGTGGGTTTGGAGAGCCAACAAGCTTTCCACCTGAGAGCGCTGCTTGCTCCAGTAATAATGGTAGCTATGGTGATGCTGGTAATTTTGAGTGCAATATATGCTTTGATTTAGCACAAGACCCGATTGTTACTCTATGCGGTCACCTCTTTTGCTGGCCTTGCCTTTACAAGTGGCTTCACATTCACTCACATTCTCAAGAATGCCCGGTTTGTAAGGCCCTTGTCGAGGAGCAAAAATTGGTCCCTTTGTATGGCCGAGGAAAAAACTCAACAGACCCAAGGTCTAAGTCCATTCCTGGAGTTGAGATTCCACATCGTCCAGCAGGACAAAGACCAGAAACCGCTCATCCACCAGATACCAACCATTTTGCACAACAAGGGTTAGGGTTCATGGGCGGGTTAGGTGGGTTGGGCGGATTTGCACCAGCAGCCACAGCGAGGTTTGGCAACTTATCAATCTCAGCAGGGTTTGCCGGTCTTATTCCATCTTTGTTTAACATTCACTTGCACGGATTTCCTGGTGGTACCATGTATGGCAGAGCTGCTAATTTTCCCTATGGACATTCAACGTTTCATGGGGGGCATGCATATGGATTTCCACCTCGGCGTCGTACAAGTCAAGAAGAACATGCTGATTTATCTCTGAAGTTGCTGTGCGTGGTTGTTCTTTTCTTTGTTTTCATTGCTCTGTTCTGGTCTTGAGATAATTTTGCAATGATAGCTCAAATTTCTGGTGTATTTTAGGTTTCTCAATGTCTGGTTCTGTTGTTAGTGTATTTCAATGTATCTACTTATCTTAAAATATCTCTTCCCTAGTATGGTTCAGGAAATTGTTCATTTGCTACATTGGCAGATTGCTTGTAGTTTTTTTTTTTTTTTTTTGGTTTCCAGAATATGAAAATTAAACGTATTTATGTTGTTATAATACAAGATGTGTTCCTGTTTGGTAATTGCGTGCATTTCATAATATTTTTATTTTAAAAACAATTCTTCTTCTGTATGGATTTCCTTTGTGATTTTCTATGTACAGTCCCTTTTCTTTTACATTAGTATCTGTTTGTTTATTTAGTCTACTTTCATCTCTCCTGTCCTTGTGTAATAATGTTGTGGTGTGCATGTGGTGGGTGAGGAATGAGGGGATTCTATAATTCTTTTAGAGCTTTCGTTGTGAACGTGATTACATGAGTTCACGAGACTTGATGACATTGAGTTAGACGTGATGAGTTCGTAGGAGAGGTGGATGACTTGAAAGGTGTTTTGGAACGTAGGTTTTGGTTGCATAAAAGAGTACAAATGGTAGGCCTCGTGACCAAATGATTAAACTTGGTGTTCTATGAAAAATTTTGGGCGTGATAAAGCAAGATATGGTGGAAGTAATTCAGTTTTTCTATGAGCAAGGGACTCTTGAGCGTGAGCTTGGTGGCGAAGAAGGATGCTGGGAATATCATAAACTTCACAGTTCAGAGTTATTAATATATAACTCGATGTGCTTATAATATGCTTGTGATAGTTTTGAGCAGATTCGGACAAGTAGGGGTGTACGAGCCGAGCTCGTCGGCTCGTTAAAATAAACAATCTTTTTTTTTCGAGCTTGGCTTGTTTGACTAAAGAAACAAAGCTTAAGCACGATAAAAACGAGCCGAACAAGTTATCGAGCCGAACTTGTTGAGCTCGAGCTTGAGTCATTAATTTGTACAAGCTTTTAATCTAGCTGAAGCCTAAATGAGCCAAGCTCTTTAACTTTCTAGTGGTGATCTTGTTGTGCACCAACTTGCTTGGCATACATTTCCTTTCTGAAAAATATGTCTGACTAAATTGGTTTCCATCAAGTAGAGGTAAAAGAATTTCATACATCTGAGGTATGACTCAGTTATTTGTGGGTGTCTTGTGCATTCGGTAAGTGGGTATGGTTTTTATTTATTTATTTTTGGTGTGAAATTTCAGGTCACACCTATTGTTTTATTCTTAGCAGGAATTTCCCATTCCTTTTGTGTTTCCTTTCATCCTATATATATACCAAATGACAAATTTCAGTTCAACAATGTCTATAATTGGAATTTCTCACGAAAATAAAGTTTGTATTTATTATATTGATATCATTTCTTATTATCATTTTTTTTTTTTTTCTTCAATCTAAATATCATGTTATCAAACGTTCAAGTGCCCTCCTGAATCATTTGATCCACTATTTCTTCATTAAGTGTGGCCAGGTGGTCCTGTAAGTTCTTTGTAACTTTGTTATCTACCACATGGGCTGCTTGCTTGCTTGGAATAATATATTTGCTTCCTTTTTCTCTTTTAAGGTGGTGCTTGACATCAATTTAGTCTCTTTGCATCAAGGAAGGTTCGCTTCTAAATATTTTCTGTTTTTTATGTCATGGGTGCGTAAAATATTAAATGCATTTCTGAAATTTTTTCAAAATTATAAAAAAATTAAGCAAACATTATTTGGTATTTTTGTAATTTTATTTGAAATTTTTGATTTTTGTTGTTAATATTCAGTAGATGGACTTCATTAAAGTTTAATATTTTAAAATTAAAAAAATAATTAAAAAAAAAAAGGTTTTGCCAAAGTAGGAGGAGGATATTTTTCGTGTTAGCTTGCTTTGCTGTCCAAGTTGTTCTACTTCCACTTTTTTCCAAAATGAAAACATATATTCTGTGTCCCGGAAAGGATGATTACTAATTCATTATTTTATTTCACAAATTGCTGAGTGAGAGAGTATATAGTCTAAGACATCAATTTTCGCAAAACGAAAGTTGAAATAAACTTTAAATAAAATATTGCCAAACGATCTCAAGAGTACTGAGTATCATATTACTCC
>JAUMHB010075846.1:2201-12669 GCA_032359685.1 Pittosporum tobira | reverse complement strand
CATTGAAACCAAACTTGTTTACCCATCTCAAGAATGCTAGATAGAGTAATCAAATGATAACATTGGCACAACAGTACTAAATATCAAGAACTGAATAAAAATCAAAAGAATTAATTCCCAAAAAAAAAGGACTAGAGAAATTATTAATTTCAAGAGGAATAATTAAGAGGAGAATATTTACCTTTTTATTGTGCTATTTGGATTCTAAATTGATTTTTTTGTTATTGCTCCAGATGAATATTGATTGTTGATGATGTGTTGATGATTTCTCGGTGGAAGGATGGAAGAACAGAGAAGAGAGTGATGAGGTTTTGTGAGAAGACGCCGTTGTTATATGGAAAAATTAGAGGGTCTTTTTTTTCCCTCTAAACGACAATAACACTATCGTTTCTATGTTTAGGGAGTGAAATTGAGAGTCTGCGTAAATTTGTCCATTCTAATTTTTTTAATTGTACAAGTTAACTTCAAATAAGTCAACATTATATTGCTTTTGTTGCACAAATGAGTACAAAAGTAATATAAAGACATCTTAAAACTAGCTCTACTTCAAGTTTAGCTTAAAAAAAATCAAAATGAGAATATTTTAAACAAATGAGTACAAAATAAATGCAAAATATTGTGGTACTACTTTCACTACTACTACTACTTTCGTAAGGCTGAAAATAGAGTCAAATATTTTGGACTCGATTTGGGATCACTCGGTTAAAAGTTTTATTAGAACTTGATTTAAAATTAGTAATTAGAATATGAGCATATTTTAAAGTTCAATTAATTACCTGGACCTTATAAAATTATATTTTTCTATAGATATTCGATATAACTTGCTTAAAAACTTTTTAATTACTCAGACTCAATTCACTTTCATGCTCAGTTCAATAGTTAAACAAGCCATAAACTTGTTTTATTTTAAATTCAATAAATTATACGAATATAATCTGAATAAATCATCATATTTATCTTAATTCGACTCGTTTTAATAAGTAAGCCAACATTATAGTAATACTTCCAGTACAATATAGTTTTGGTCCAAAAACAACCTTTTAAATAATTATTTAGTACACTAATTGAAAATAAAAATAAAAATTCTTCATTATATCAATACTTTCAGAATTCTGCAAGTCGAGTCAGAAAAATAAAAATGATACTAACTTTAAGGGGATTATTTTATTTTTAAATTTATGTGAATAAGTTTTACAATTTTATAACTGATTTCAAATATAGTCAAAAGGATATTATTTTTGTAAGACTAGTGAATACAAAATAGATATGAAGATTTTTTATTAAACATTCGCACCAAAATGTAAATTAACTATTGATTTTTAAAAGATTAGGTTAAAATTTTAAAATTTTAAATTGATATATATTCATTTTATATATGACAATTACGTTAATTAATCTTTCTTCATGTACTTTTAATTATACCATTTTTTTTTATCATTAATTCATTGTCCATATACTTTTCAATTACTTATTTTATTTTTTAATTATACAATAAATTATTGATTTTAATAATTATAAGTCAGTTAATTTAATAAAAAAATTAAACTAAAATTATTTTTATAATTTTAATATAAAAACATTGTATAAGAGACCCACGCGCGCGCGCGGTACTTGCTGGTAATAGGAAAGTTGGCTTATTTCCCACACGTTTGCATATGGATGGACTAGGACATGTCACTGCACTCCCGCAGCAGGCAAAATGTTAAACAATTTTTAATGTGATTTTTATAATTAAGTTGATTATTTTTAAAATAAAAATAAATTATTCAACTTCTTTAAAGTTAAGTGTATATATCGTAATTATTTAAAATTATATAAAATATATGATTAAGTCTGAATTCTTTAATTTTACAATTATCAAAAAAATATTTTTGTTATTAATTTAAAAAAATTAATTGTGATTATAAAAATTAAATTAAGGCATTTGAGTGAAAAGGAAAAAATAATTAAATTCAAAACAATATATGGTAATTTAAAAAAAAAATCAACATATGATAATAATTGACGTAATAATAACCGAAAATACACACGCACAAAAGAGAGAGAGGAGGCAGGAGGAGATCTACCCAACTCAAAAATTACGTCGGCGCGCTCTCCTCTCCGATCTAATCTCCCCCCTTTTGTCTGCAATTTAAGGTTTTGCCTCTTCAATTCCCTCTCCGCCGGTGGATTAATAATCATCATTCTCTTTCTGTACATATCCTTGATCTGTAGTTGATTCCGTTATTAGGGTTTGTTTCCGTAAATTCGATCACTGTTTTGTTGGGTAATTGTGGAGATACATTGGGTTTTGGATGAATGGCTGGAAAGCAAGGTCATTTGTTAGCTGGGAAGAAGAAGGTAATGTGTTTTTGTGTTTATATTTTCAAATTTAATTTTGTAAGTGCAATTTAGATGGGTTTATTGAATTTCCTGCAAATTTTGAATCTTTTGTTATTTAGATTATTTGGGTTTGATTACTTTTGCATTTTGATTGCATTTACTGTTTAAAAATTGGATGAATTTGCTGATTTTGCTGAAAAGTATTAGAAAGTAGTGTTTTATTGCAAAAATGGTTAATATTTTTTTGTTTCCTGGGACAATGAGGCTGGATGGAATATGTTAAAATAATGGTTGTATCGTGAGAGGCTGGAAACCTGTTGATGTGCTTAAGCTGCGCTGGTGATACAGTTGAGGTGCATAGTAAGGTTAAGAAGGAGAATGTTTTGTTTATGATGGATTTGGAAAGATTCCTGGTTATGGTGAATGTATTTGTACTCCTGCCATTAAGCTACCGTCAATGGTGATATAATGTGACATACGGAAATCTCTAGTTCCTAGATAATACTGTTTCTATCCGTTCTGTCTGTTGAATGTAACTCATATTCTAGGAGTCGATATAGGGAATCATTGATATTCATAGAGGTTGGATAAAGGCTGCTTCTTGCAAGAGATAAGGAACAATTGATGGCTTTGTGATATCAAAACTACTACAAGAACAAATACTCAAATTACTTTTTGTGTGCATTACCCTTTACTTTTTACAATTCAAAAATGAGTGTACTTTTGAATTCTAGGTTTGACTACACTCAAAAGGGACATGGAAATCATGCTATGTTATAGCAAAAGTTAAAAATATTTTTACTGGGCCAACGAAGAGAAGATGTTTGTAAGATTTGTTAGTCAATAGAAGGAAAGTGAGAGTAAACAATAACCGGGCTCGATGGCGTGGCCCATGCCAGCCCCTGCCCAAGACCGTCCGTGGTTGTTTTTCCTTGATAAATATTTTCTGTCACAGTCCTATAGCAGAAATTATTTTTCCCTCAGCAGCTTAGTTTATTCATGAAAATATGTTATTAACATTTTGTCTTTGTCTTACAGCTAGAGGAGTTTCGTAAGAAAAAGGCTGCTGATAAGGCCAAAAAGGATGCACCGCCAAATCTACGGGAGAAGCAATCTTCACAACCTGATCCTGTTAAGTTCACAGATTCCAATGGAGCCAGTGTATCTGATGAGGCAGGTACATCTGAAGGAGCAGGTATATCTGACGGAGTTACCGGAGTTTTTATTGAAGCTTCTGATTTGGTTGTGAGCAATGACTATAAAACAACTGGGTTTGCCCTGAAAACTGATTTAGGCTCTTCTACAAACGATTATAATATTATAAAATCTTCAGAGCCCATCCAGACTCCTGAAAAGGATGAAGAATTTAGTGATGTGTCTACAGGACCTGTCAATATTTATAACAGTCATAATAAAAAAAGGCTGAGTAATAGGACTCCGGTAAAACATGCAGATGGGTTTGGAAGAGATCAAATTACATCGGTTCCGGGTAGTGATAGTCGTTCTAGTAAGTATAGTAATTATGGATTGGACCAAACGCTTTCAAACGATAATCATAGTCGGTCGAAGGATTTTGTAAATGCAGGCTCCCCTCTTGTTCCTGGCAGATTTGGGAGTATCCCTGTACAAAATAAGTCAGGTTACAGTGACACAAGTCCCTATTCATATAGAGGTAATACTATTTTTTTTGCCCTTTCAAGAAAGGAAGATTGTTCTTGAACTTTAAGAGTCAATTGGCGAAATTCTAAAAGTGAAAATTGGTGTTTTTCATTCTTCCATTGAAAACAATAAATGTTTTAATGAGTAAACTTTTTAGATAGTTTACAACATTCACAATTGGATTTATAAAAATTTGAAAATTAGGATTTTAAGGATTGTCTTTAGTTGTCGAAAACAATCTCCTTTTTTGGAACTGGGGGAGTATCACAATTTACTGCTATATTTTCATTCTTTGATTTAAGCCCACTATTCTTTTGAGAAGAATACTAAATATTTGCGCTTTATGGTAGACTCTGTTAGTCATACTACCGATGTTATAGAGGTTTCTTCAGATGATGCGCAAGATTCAAATGCTGTATGGGCCCATAAATATAATTCAAGCTCTGATATGGGTGAAAGGAAGTTTAGTAGCTCTGTTGGTCATTTAACCAGTGCAACGGGCCCATCAACGTTCCCAACTGAATCCAGATCCACGGATTTCAATTTTGACGCCAGAAATTCATTATCCAATCACGTGCCGGTATCTCCTGCTGTAGTTGGAACTACCAACACTACGAGATCTCGGCCGTCATTCCTTGATTCCATCAACACTTCAAAAGTTTCTTCAGCACCCTCTTTACTAGCTGAAATGCAGAAGGGTGAATCTGTCAATTCAAAAATTCACCCTTTGAAGATTCTGGCTCCCTCTGCTTCTCAGGATTCCATGAACTCTTTTGCTATGGATAATGGGTATCATGGGTTCAGGCATGAGGGCAGTGAATCCAATATTGAGAATAAACATAACTTCTATTTGGCAAAACAGAATGAAGATTTTGCTGCTTTGGAACAGGTTTTTATTTTTATTTTTATACCCTTTATCTTTCATTTTCCTTTTCTGAGATTGCAGCTAGTTTCAAATTTCTTACTCTCCCTAACCCCACCTTCTTTCTTTGAGCAGCATATTGAAGATTTGACACATGAAAAGTTCTCTTTGCAACGAGCGCTCGAGGCTTCGCGAAGTTTGGCAGAGTCTTTAGCCTCTGAAAATTCAGCATTAACAGATAGTTACAACCAACAGGTGATTGTGGATTTTTGAGTTTAATGTGTGCACATTTAATGTTTTGACTTATTAGTTGATATATATTTCTTTTTTTTTTCTTCCTGCAGGGAAGTGTTGTCCATCAACTGAGATCTGAAATGGAAAAGTTACAGGAGGAGATTAAGAAGCACTTCGTTAGTATCAAACATTCTTTAAGTGTCTTCAGTTACCTTGTTTATATAACACCAATTATAATGAATTTGTTTCAATATATATATATATATATATATTATTTATATTTTGTTTAATCACTTTATTCCACCGTCAGCAGGTGGAAGTTGAGGCTTTTAAAGGTGAATATGCAAATGCACAAATGGAATGTAACGCAGCTGATGAACGTGCCAAGCTGTTGGCTTCCGAAGTTATCGGATTAGAAGAGAAGGTAGTTTATGGCCATGGTAAAATTTTTGATAGGTGCTTGTGATTATTTTGTTATCCCTTGCGGTGCTCGATACAATGATCTAGGAGATCTCAAACAATATGTGTTGTAGGTCTACGTCTAAATTGGTCGATTATTATTTCTGACTGTGAATGTGAATGTTTCTTGACTCTTAAAGGAATTATTCTAATGCTTTCTCAAGGATTTTGCCTCTTGATAATGGAGTTAATACAAATTTTCCAAGATTTAAAAATAATAATAAAAATAAATTCTAAATGTTATATTTCATACTGGCATCTTAATGTAGGCTCTCAGACTGAGGTCGAGCGAGCTAAAACTGGAGAGGCAACTGGAGAATTCTGAAGCTGAAATTTCTTCACTTAGGTATCTCTTTTTCACTTCATAGTTTATTTTATTTTTATTCCAATTGTGAATGACTTGTTTCTTAGCTGTTTTCAGTTCTACTTTTTTGTTTTGTTTTTGTGGTTTAATCTATTTTTTTATTATTAGTTTTGGGATGAAAACTAGCAGTAACGTAGTTTAGGGACCTATGTTGCTAGCCTATTAATTGTGGAGAAAACAAGCACTACTAAACTTTGTTCTCTATTTTCCATATCAACTTATTATTCTTTTTTGTAAATAATTATGTAGATATTGATGAGACTTCTTGCCACGCTTGTTTAATTTCATTAACAATCTTGTTGTAAAATTCCATGGCCATTCCAAAATATAAGAGCGTTGTTGATTTTCGAAAAGTCGAAATTGAACATTTTCAAATTCAAATTGACATGAATCCATTTCAGTTTTGAACAAATTGGTTTCTATAACTAATAGTATATTTTAAATAGTTCAAGATTTTCACAATTGTATTGATTATAATCAAATTAATTCATGTAATTTTAAATGTCCAAGTGCTTTAAGTCAATTTGTCAGAAGTCAATAATGCTCTTATTGAGGGAGTACTTATTACTGTTCATTACTGCCATTTTGATATTTCTTGAGATGACGACCTTATATCAAATAGTAAAAATAAAATGTCATGGTTCCTAGACGTGCTATATATCAATGATTAATTTTCTTCTGGTGATTTTCTGTATTATGTTTTGGTTCTCTAGACCAACTAACAATATTTCTTTTTGTTAAATGATGCAGGAAAAAGATTAGTAGTCTTGAGAAGGATCGTCAAGATTTGCAGTTGACAATTGATGCTTTACAAGAGGGTTAGCTTTCTTCTTTTGTTTATGAGGCATTTAATTTTTTTTTCTTTTATTGGTGGATGCTCTGTTAATGAAGTCGGACTACTTTGGGCCACTACTTCAAGATCAACCGTGTTACATATTGATTCATTTTTATTGACTTTTTCCTTGGTGACAGAGAAAAAACTCTTGCAATCAAAGCTTCGCAAAGCTTCTGCTACTGGGAAGCTCGTTGACGTTAGCAAGAGTCCAATTAGCAAAAAGAATGTGTCAACATCTACAGAAGATCTCGGTATGTTACCTTTTATTCATTGTGTTTTACTATTGTACCTCGGAACTTGTAAATTTATTATTTGTGGAAATTTTTGCGAGGCTTGCTCGATAATATTTAGGTATTACATATGTTTCTTTAAAAGTGAATCTATTTTTTATTATTCTTATTGTTTGTCTTATATTCATTTTTAAAGAATTGCTGACATCGTCTAGTGACATGTTTTTTATTCAGTTGATAATGATGTACATAATAATACTACACCAGAAGCCTCAAACAATGAAATCCAATCCATTGGGCTTCTAAATGAAAGTGATTCACAATACAGCCTTGAAGGTTTATCTTTGAGTGTTCCTCCTGATCAAATGAGAATGATTCAAAATATTAACACATTGATATCTGAGGTACCTTCTTCTTTACCATCGTATCATATCATTATATTATTAATTTCTTTAGCAGGTCCACATATTTTCATTTATTTTATTTATTTTTTCTCCTGAGTTTTTGTGTATGAAGTTTTTTTGTTGGTCTCATAATATTCTGAACTAGGTATTGAATTATGTCTGTTGCAGTTAGCAAAGGAGAAAGAAGAGTTAGCAAACTCTTTGTCAGCTGCATCATCTCAAAGTTCTAAGCTCAAGGTAATAATAGTGATTTGATAAAAATTAAATATTAAAACTGTTTGTTTGTTTGCGATTCATCATATGAATTTGCTTTGTACTATTTTACTTAATTTTTTCCTTTCTATTACAGGATTTGAACAAGGAGTTATCCCGAAAGCTTGAAGTTCAGACACAAAGATTAGAACTTTTGACTGCTCAGAGTATGGCAAATGATAATATTCCTGCAAGACAACCAGATTCTCGCATCATGCCTGAAAACACTCAGTACGCAGATGAAGGAGACGAGGTATGTTTTTAGCTGTATACTTTTTGAAATATTGTGCTTAACCTAGAAGATAAATCCATAAATATCATGTGCCGTGAACCTGGAATATTTTTGGTCTTCTCATACTTGGTCTGTCTCATATAATTGTCCTCATTTCATTTATGGGGCTCCCTAGAACATTGTTCATTTGGACAAGTCAAAACACTTTGTCAGTTTTTCTTTTTACTTATTATTTTATTTCTCACATGAGCATGCAAATTTTATGGTTATTGACTTTCCGTCATTCAATATGGATGACTGCCATCTCCTGCATGATACTACCTCTGTGTTCCACAAAAACAGTCTCATTATTGAACTCTAATTTAATTGCATCTTTACCCCTTAAATATAATGATTGCTTATTTTGTCGTGGCAACATGATGGCGAAATTAATGTTGTGTCGTTCTTTACTATTGTCATTTGAAAAATGGGACTCTTGTTTTTTGTTTTGTGTTTTTCAAAGTTTAAATAGTTTTCTGTTTAGTTGTAAGGTATAGTTCTTCTCCCTCCCTGTATTGCAACTGATACTTCCTGTTCTTAGTTCCTGGAAAGTTTAATTATATTTGACAATGTAGGTTGTGGAGAGGGTGTTAGGGTGGATAATGAAGCTGTTTCCTGGTGGGCCGTCAAAGCGGAGAACCAGCAAACTTCTTTAATTTTACTGAGTCCGGTAAAGCTTAATCCATGAGCGAGCTTTTACGGTGAAGGTTGGAGCCTGTATATCGTGAGTCAATTACAGAGTCCATTCTTTTTGACAGAAGATTCGTTTCTAAGAGGCCTTTCAATTCAATGAATGGTACATTTGTCATTTCTTGGCGGATATGGCAGTAGAGATGGCCCGATGATTCCCTATTGGTGATTGATGTGGCTTAAATTGTATTGGATACCAAGTTCAAAAGCTGAAAGAAGATATTGGATGTCCTAGTTGTGTTTTTTTTTTTTTTACAGAAGATAACATGTAATTTTTAACAATGCTAGATTTTGCAGGTTTAGTTTATTGTATGTTTGAAAAGATGGGGCCCACAAAAAACCCAAAATATATAAGATAAAATGATTTTGGAAAAGCTTGACTTTTAACAAATGCACTGGAAATTGATGTGTTGGTACTTTTTTTTTTAATTTTTTTATAAGATAAAATGATTTTGGAAAAGTTTTGTTTTCAAGAATTATTTTGAGAGAATTATAATTTTATGAAATTATAATAGTGTTAGCCAACAGGATAGTCCGTGGCTATCAAGAAGAGGCGACTGAAGTCACTGGAGCAACCATGAGTGTTTAAATCAAGGCCTTGCGTGAGCGTGCGTTTAAATCAACCTTTAAAAGATTTCCAAGTGCACCGTACAGTTTCAAAAACCCTTCCTAAACACACACTTGGTGTCTTTGACTGGTCAACTGTTAACCCTTAACATGTTGATTTTTCTTCACGGGTAAAGAATTTCTGGTAGCATAACTATTTTACGTGATGTAACTTATAAAAATACTCTCTCTGTCCACAAAATAATGAGTTCAGGTATCTTTTTCCTTGTCCAAAAAAGAATGATTTAATCTACCACTTTTAGTTTGTAATTATTTTCTTACCCTCGCTTTATGTCACATCAAAACTCTCTTTTTCTCTCTTTATCATTATACAATATATTTGTAAAGATAATTTTGTCAAAAAAATATACTCTCTCTTAAAAGTTAGTTTTCTTAATTTGCGTATTTTTATCCATTTTAGTCATCTTTTTGTGGAGTATATAAACTGAACCGAAAGAACTTTTGAAATGGAAACCCTAATGAGTTGGTATCTATATAAACGATTTAACGGTGGTGTTTGCCTCTTAGGCGAACATCTGACGATGCGTATGATTTAGGGAATCAAAATCTCTGCCAGGGTATGTCTTTGTGGCAATTTAGTTCCAATCTGGTTTTTTCAAATATTTTTCCGGTAATATTACTCTTGAGTAAGAAATAGTTAATGTTTCGTGCAATAACATTTTGATTTATATGGTAAATCATAGTGTTCTAAAATTTCCTATCATGATCGATTAATTTAGACTTTGGACGCTAATGAGATTATAGCACAATAGTTAAGACTAAGACTGAAGTCCGAAGACCCTTCATTTTTTAGAAGTGATTTCCGACCATGCCGAGATTGTTTGTCTATTTTATAGAATCATCTTACCCACTAGCCCAATATTTGATAGACCTCTTTACAACAAATGCCTTCAGCTCCAGAACCTACAATATTCCACGTACTATCCTTGATGACATAACCCACCAAGTCGGAAGTCTTCTCTACAAAATTATCCGATCTTACATTCTCCATCAGTTGCATTAGGCTGCACTTACATGTTTTGCACCCTAACTTGATTTAAAATTTTAACTTAACAGATTTAAGGCTCATTCAAATTTATTTTCAATGTGCTCTATTTCACTTGTGAATTCTTAACAATTTCGATATGTTCATCACATCAAGAGCTCCCCATTGAAACACTTTTCTTCTTAGTGCAAAACCACTTATCGAAAATTATTTTCAGAATCATCTAGAGTCCTTGAGGAGAGGAACCCTTCCATGAAGAATTCACCATTTTTCA